>JADDOH010003180.1:0-20579 GCA_016648135.1 Agrypnia vestita | reverse complement strand
ATTGGTGTTGTCGGTTCAGTGTCTGGTTCACAAATTACGGGAGGAATGATTGCTGGCAATTCTGAAAACAGATAAAATCATGTTACATTTAGTGTTTTTGATAGAAAAGTTCATTACAAATTAAATTAGAAAAAAAAAACTTAATATAATTACTAATGGTACCAGTGGTCAGTATTGCTATATTGTATTGGGATTCAGATTCAGTTCATTAGTGATTTAAAACAAGAATTGAGATGAAGATTGTATTTGTATTAGGCAGGCCCTAAAGAGTAATAATTTTGTTTGTAAAATTTAAAAAAAGTAAATATTCATTTTATAGTTAAAATATAATTGTTATTGAATAAAGATTTATATGAGAATTATATTAAAAACCTTGTTTGACAAAATATACGTAATACAGTTTATTTTTATAACATCTGTTTCCAGTAATTTACCTTTATCTTTGGCTGGTTCTTTCGGATCCTCTGGTATCACGTTGATGACACTGTCCATGGAGTCTGGTGAGGAAACTCCACTAGAATCGCTATCCATATCATCAGTCTCCGGGTTAAACAGTTCCAGAGACAGAAGGCGAGGTAAAGGTTTGGCAGTAAGTTCAGTCTTCCCTTCTTGAGTTGAACATCTCCTGACTATGGGGAAGATAGTTCTGCTATTGGTCGAGGCGAACCCTGGCCTTTGTCTTAAAAGATCTCTGATCTGTTTCAATCTTTCCCTCCTCTTTCGATCCATTAATCTAGAATTTAGACTCTCACTCGATGGAGATCTGTCTTCGCACTCTTTTCTACCTTTGAATGATGGTATTTCAGGCAATTCGGCAACTGTTTGAAGAGTTATTTTCGGATAAGGCTTTGTGTCCTGCAAGACCCTGGGTCTGGGACTCTGAGTATTTGTTTCGGCGGTGAGTTTATTTATTTCTTCCAGATCTTTGTTGATTTCAGCCATAAGTTCTTTTGATTTGGAAGCAATTTCAGCCTCAGAATCTGTGCAAAATACTGGATCTTCTGGTGTTATGTCGTAAGGAATAGTCTCTTGTAATTTGTCAGTTACTTTCTGATTAAAGCTAGATTCGGATTCTTCATTGTCATTGCTACTCGAAGTACACTTGGGTGGTGAATTAGGTTGACTTCTGCTCTGAGGGGGTATATTGGGTTGATCTTTACTGATTGTCTTCTGATTTTTAAGACTAATTTGTGTCGTTAATATTTTACTACATGACACCGGTGCCTGTGTTGCTTTTGGGGAACTGGGGGGACGTATGATGGGGAACATGGTCAAGGGCAATTGTTTTAAACGAGGTGACGGGAGTCCTCCAGGTGCATTCTTCACCCTCGGGGACGTGGGCACTGAGGATACCTTCATTCTAGGAGAACTAGGTCCAGGAGACAGGGGAGTAGGTGAAAGAGGATCTTGCAAACCATTAGGATCAGATTTTGGCACATATATAACGGATGCAAAGCTATCTTCAGAATCTACACTTGTATCACTTTGCAGACTGCTGTCTTTAGAGGAATCGGATCCATCTTCTTTCGAATGACGTCTCTCACCATTAGATTTAGAATCATCAAAATTTGAACCGACTGATTTTGAATCGGCCGGTGGTGTATTTGGTAAAACAAAATCATTTTGAGCGTTCATCCCTTGAGTTGAAGAAGGCATTTCATGGCTTTTCCATCCCTGAAGAATTCTAACGAAGCTACTTACTGTAGCTTTTTCAATATGATTTGTGGATGTTTTGAACTTGTGGGACAAGCCATTTCTCAAAGACTGGAACCTTTTGGCGGTTGTGGCGGATGTGGAAAAGAATGAATCTCGAAGAGAATCTAAGGTCTTGTGCCTTCTGTACAAAACTTCTTCATTCAATGAAGCTTGTTTTTGGATATTTTTTCTTACCTTTTCTTTTTCTCGCAATCTGTCCGTAGACATCAACTCTTCGTTCAGTGAACTTTGCTTCAAAACTCCGCCTCTCCTGGAAAGTCCATGTGCGGATATTTTAAAATCTGGCAATTGTTTTACCAGGTCTTTCATATCTGTAGGTTTATCCAAGTCTTCATCCGCATCATCTTCGTTGACTGATTTCTTTTGTTTGACTAGTTTTGGTTTAACCCTGGGCTGAACTTCCTTCTTTTCTTCTACAGCTTCAACTTGGGCTTCTGTTTCTTCACCTTCCTCGGTGGCACCTCCTATGCTAGGGACGCCGGACCTCGATCTGACCATAGATCTCTGTTGCGCAGCTAATATATCGCTCAGGCTTTTCGATTTATTATTTGCACTTAATTCGTTGCAGGTACTAGTTTCGGAGCAAGCAAAAGTTTGCCTTCTGACAGGGACCTCCTCGTCTTCGAGCCTTCTCAGTTCGATCGGTAGATCTTGTATTTCGGCATCGTAATCTTCACAGCCATCGGGATCACACCTCGCCCCCGGAATATCTTTAGAATAGTTACTCCAAGAGTCGAGGAACCAGGGTCTCACAGATCTCTTACTGCCTGCTAGCTTTTGTATCGCCCTCCTGACGAAGCTATAGCAGGTTTCATTAGGCGATGAGAGGCTGGATGTACTGGGAGAGGAGCTAGCAGGACGGTTGGGATCGATTGATCTTCCTTTATTTCTTGTTCGATTTTTCTTTTTCGTTTGAGTTTCTCTGAAATCAAATAAGACGATTTTTAGAAGGGAGGGTAAAAGAATTTGATAGAGATTGGATAGTTTTTTCAAATTAAAATTGGATGTTAATAATGAATTTCAAGTGCGGATTTAATGTTTTACCTGCAGGAATCCGTATCCGAAGTGTGTGTATACGCATTATATGGTGGGTGGGCAAGGTCATCTTCTGAAGTGGCTGTGGTGGAGGTCAGCTCCAAGGATGGAGTGCTCAGGGCCTCTGGCCTGTGCCACGGAACCAGCACGTCCTGAAAATGGTGTTGACAGTATTTATCACAGGAATAATTTGCAAACCAAACAAACAGCATAAAGAAAACTGACTATATATCAATACATATATCACTTGTCTAAGACCACTAATAGTTTAGGAATACACGACTAGTTTCGACAACTGTAGATGTTGTCATCAACGGGTGATTATATAAACTAAAGCATAAAAGTAAACTAAAAGCTGGGGGTGGGGTTTGAGCTAACGGGAATAAAGTAAGGAGCGGTGAAGAATTTTGAAATATTATGTTATCGATTAGAGTTTTATTAGAATTTCAATTTTTTTGTATTTCAAAATTTTCAAGATTGTTGATTATTTGGCCTTTATATTTAATAGAGTGTAATAGTTTAAGTGTATGGGAATGGAAAAGATGTTTGGTGTTAATACTGTGGTTAGCAAATTCTGAAAAATAATTACTAACAAGACCGCGACGATGTTCTTTTATTCTTATTTTAAGATTTCTCGCAGTTTGACCGATTTATGTATTTCATATTCAAATATAATTATAATGTAATTCCACAAAGTTAACGCCAATTCAATAAATAATATAAGAAAACTGGCTTCTTTAAAACAGTTAAAAGTTGCCATCGCTATTGCATCCCACGCAATTATTTGTCGACATGAACTGCTTATAGCCATTTCAATTTAGCAACATGGTCCACAATACCAACAATTTTTGTTTGGTGTGTGATTTCTTACTTACGCCTAGCACTTGTCTTTCCATAGACCACTGTTTACATTTTAGTTTGTGTATGGTATTAGCAGTAAATGTCATAGTTTTTTTAGACCATACGTAATCACAGGGAGGATACGTGCTTCAAAGATTTTTTTTTTAAATTAGAGGAATTTCTTTGTTTTTCTGGGTTTTGATTTTCTTAATTTACAGCTTGAATCGTAATTTTATCAATCTGTATATTGCTGTTGGTCAGGCTCATAATTTTTTTCATTGTGTCCTACATAAGAATAAACAATTTGCAGATGTTTTCATTGTACTGTTTATTTGTCTGTGGTTCGTATTTTACGTGTTTATACGTATGAGTGTACATGTTTTTCAGTGATGTACAAGATACCTTATACAAAGTATCTGGAATACAAAATGCAAGATACTTTAAAATCAATTATTTCAAATACAACAAATAACTTTCTGGAATGGTATCTGAAATACTAGATAAAAAATATGTATCTTCCAAACACTTTTTAAAGATAAAATCCTTTTGTAAGAAAACACATTTTATTGAATGTAAGTTTATTTTTTCACGTGAATAATTTACGATAAAATATTATATTTTTAAGGTTTTAATTGAGACTTAAGTAAAACCAGTTCTTCAAACATTTTGTTGCTCATTTTTCTTCGATGAGGTCTCATCATTGGAAAAAAGTATCTTAGCAATCTTACTATTTACAAAATACTAAGATACCAAAAGAATGTATCTAAGTACAAGATACAAGATGAATATTCAAAAAAGTATTTCAGATACAAGATGAAAATACGTTTTTTGCATCTTGTATCTGTACTTCAAATACTTGCATCTTGGATAAGTCACATCTCTGATGGTTTGTACATGCGGCACAATTTCACACATTTAATAAACTTAAGTATTCTTGTCGTAAGGCTTAACATTCTCCAGAGAAACAAAAATATAACATACCTGGGATTCAAACTTCCTGTTCCTCTGCTCCATGGCCCAGACAGAAATGACGAGCCGGCCCCCTATCCTCAGAACGCGGGCCAGCTCCCTGATGGCGCGCACTCTCCTCTCTACGGTTGCGAAATGATGAACCACGGCTACGGAAAGGCAAGCGTCAAAGGTTTCATCGCGGAAAGGCAACGCTAGATTATCGCAGAGTACCACCTGGAAGACAAACATATCGTATTTAGTTGACACTTTTGGTGGACACAAAAGAGACAAAAAATTCTACTTTAATTTACTATGCTTTCTTAATTAAAATTGTTGCAGGAATGTTGAATGTTGAATAATGAAAGGATTATTATTTCAACGAAAAAATCGTTTGATGATTAGAACCATACGAGGTTTAGGGTCTTATAATAAAATTACTTTTCAGTTTAAAATATGTTTTATTTTAACTTTGTAATACACACAGAATATGAGTTATTAATTACTACTATAGTTTCGATATAGATAAACGGTTATTATCTATACCTGATGATGAGAGGGACTGCTCCTCTCAAAACTATAGAAATAATTAATTACTCATATTGTTTGTGTAGGTATTACAAAGTTAAAATAAATAATATTTTAAATTATAATGTTGCACTACGAAGTATCTGCTAAATCTTTCAATGATATTATTTTCCAGTGCTCATACATTTTTTATAGTTTCTAACAATTTCTAATAATATCCAAATTAAATTTTAACTCTAAACTCTACTCTCATGGCCATTGTAATATTCCCTTCGTCAGGGGCGTGCAGTGAGAACAAGAAGCATGACTTTATCCTAAGCATATATCACAATAATTAACATATTATTCATATTTTAATATTTCATAATATTCTGCCAGATAAATACTTTATTTCTATGTTTTTCCCGAGTAAATGTTTAAATAAAAGTCACGCTTCTTGCTCTCACTGCATGCCCCTGCCCTTCAAACAAGTGGCATATTGAGATTCACAAGTTTTTTTATATAAATTCATCTTGACCTCAATCAGGCCTGTCTTTGAATCTAATTTTGATGTAAGCCAGAGTGGAAAGAATATACCATACCTGATTATCTTTCTCCCTTGCGAGCTCCACCAGTCTGTTACAGCGGTCACCGCCCACCGTTAACACCGAAGGATTCACATTCAGGTACTTTCCATTTCCGCATCCTGCAATAAAGTAAAACACAACATATTTACAATTGTCGGTCCATCAGAACAAAGTCATCACCATCAATGATAATAATATTGAAATAGTAGATGAATATATATACCTAGGACACAAGATAAAAATGAACAAAGAGAACCAAACAGCAGAACTGCCAAGACGAATAGGAATGAGCTGGGCTGCTTTTGGCAAACTCAAACATATCTTCGAGAACAAAGAGATCCCAATTAGCCTAAAAAGAAAAGCCTTTGAATCGTGCATACTGCCAGTGATAACGTATAGATTGGAGACTATGGCCCTTTCAAAGAAAAGTGTAGAAAAGCTCAAATGCACGCAACGATCCATGCTTGGAGTAAGCCTAAGAGATAGAATTAGAAATGACGAAATTAGGCGCAGAACTGAGAGAGCAATGGATATCATGGATCGTGTAGCGAAGCTAAAATGGCAATGGGCAGGACACGTTGCAAGACAGGATACTACAAGATGGCCTCCCAGAGTTCTGAAATGGAGGCCTTGGGAAAATAAAAGAGGCATCGGAAGACCTCAAAAGAGATGGGCCGATGATATTGTCGCTGTGGGACCAGGAGAATTCTTTAAAATAATTAAGTTTAAATATCGGGGCCAATAATATAGATTAATAATAAGATTGCCAACGTCATGTGTTTGTGTGCCGTCTTTTCTGTGAACATTTTTGTTCGTGGTGACACTCGCGTATATAAGTTTTACTCCATCGAAGGTAAAGGATTTAACTTGTGATTTTGATGTAAGTACCAATCCTTATTGTCAATAATCTCTATTAACATTTTAACATGATTAATATAATGAAAAAAAACATAGCTTAGTGGGAGGCGTGAGACAATCACATGAGGGATGCATGAGAGGTTTAGTTTTCGAGCAAAACCACAAAATATATTTGTGGTCACATCCGAATGAAGTTTGTCATTTTTTTGAGAAAGCATCGATCCGCATTGGGATTTCATCCTACGCTGCATCCACTGCCGCCCTATTGCGGCCGCCCCGCCACCGCCGCCTACATCGCTGCCGCCACCGCTTACATCGCCGTCGCCCACGCCATCGTGTCGCCGCCTACCACGCGACTGGCCACCGCTTATACTTTGGCTTGCCGTCTGCACTGCGGCCACATCTATTGCAGCCCTACAGCGGTCGAATGCCGCTGCCGTCATGCCGCCGCTGTGTTCCGCGGCCGGCCGCCACAATTACTCGCGTCGAGCCACGAACCGCTCCGCGAAGTCACCTAGTGACGAGTGCTACCGGTGCCAGAGACGATTTCGCCTGCACCGGTTTGGCGTATCTCAAAGACTTTTGTGTCTGACATTTATGACCTTCTCTATTGTCATTTACTCCCTGCACTCCCTATACTATATATTCGACTTTCTTCACAGTTCATAATCTGTTGTTTGTTGTGTAAATAAATATTGTTTCAACGTCAAGCCGTCTTTCACTGAGCCCACTCGATACCCCCGTATCATACTCATTTTTTTTGCGAAGGCTTTCGCAGATTAATATGACTTTTTTTCTTATTTATAAATCACAAATTATTTATTTGTTAAGACTAACATTAAGTTATCATCATGTTGACAAGGCACGGAGAAAATTTATTTATTTATTTACTTATTTAACGCCCTTATGGGCTTTTACAATATACAGAATTTTTTTTTTTTAAAATAACATAAGACAGTTAAAATAAAAATACAGTTAAAAGTTACAATAATAATAGTTAAAAGGTAATAATAATAATAATACAGAAAAACATAAGAACATAAGATAAAATAATAATAAAGTTAAAGGTACAAATAATAATAGTTAAAGGTAAAATAGAAAGATTTATTGTCCATTTCCATTTCGTTGGGATGTAAACAATTGTATCAGCTTTGTCCTATAAACAGTTATACTATCAGCAAAAATGTCAGCCGCCTCTGCATGCTCATTCCCTAATGAGTGTAATCTGAGAATTACAGAGTTTGCTAATGCATTAGTTCTGACATTTCCACTATAATAGAACAATGCACTGTGTCTTGATGACCTCGATGGAGCATACAAGTCGATCAGACTAATAATCTGGGGGCAATCAATCAAACTATTTACGATCCTATAAAGAAATATTAGGTCTGTTACAGTACGTCTCACAGACAAGTTTAAAAGTTGTAAATAACTAAATGAATGCTTATATATATATTTAAATTATTATTAATCCTTTAACACTTTACCTACAAATGTCGTACTACTGATTGATTGTGTATTATCATTATAAAGTGATGAGCCTGTCTATTATAGCTTAGCTTGCCCAGAACACAAACAAACTTCTATGCATATATTTTAATAAAAACAATAATTTATAATTTTCGTAATATGCGTTTATTACTACATTATTTTATTTATAACAGGTTGTTACCTATTGAGAGACAATGATGATTTTCAATAAGATTAATAATGTCTAGCCTATTGCAGTCCTATACATGTTCTAGAAAAATAAATGCAAATACAGAAATAAAAAATTGTCCTAAATTCTGACGCTCGGTAGCGTGTCTTCACGTTCGGCGTAGGGGGCAGATTACGATTTTATTCATACTACTCTTCCCCTCCCCCCTCCTTATAAAATATAAACGCAGAAATGCGCTATTACTGGTATCAATTTACACTGCGATAATGTACGTCGATCTATTATAATAATACTCGTAATAACATACATAATAGATGTGTGCTAAATTGGAAATATATTTTTTTAATTATTTTGGTAAATTACATATAACTGTACTAAGCCTGGTAATGCGTGCGAACGTGGAGTTAAGAATGTGAAATGTGTTTTCATATTCAAAAGTTGAGTGAACGAACTGGTGAGCGTACGCTAAAAGGTACATGGATGTGAAAGAAAAGAAAGTACATGCTAACATTCAAATTATCATCCAAAATATTTTAACAAGTACATGTAAAATTGACCAAGCAACGCCGGATAACCCCGCCGGTTTATGATAATCTTGGATTCGACGCGATGTACAAAAAAACGAATTTTTCCGTATTGTAGAGTTACAAACCGTATATTATTTCCATTTCTATCACAAATTGCGATCGATCCCGATCGGATCTAGACGTTCGTTCGGTCGAAAGAGACTTCCCAAAAAGCGCGCGCGCTCGCACGCTCCGCCGAGGTAAACAGGATGAGACCCCCGTTACACCGCGCCGCAGTTTTCCCCGCGTCCACGTTGTCCCCGCTCTCCTCCGAACACATCCGCAATGGAGTGACGTAACCGACGGTCCCCTTTTCCCCGCTCCACCGCGCGGGCGGGGTCGGTCCGCGAAATCGCCGATCGCGAGTATCGCGGGGCGCGCTCCGACCGCCGGCGGACGGGCGCCCTTTCGGGGAGGTCCCCGGCCCGCCGCGAGCGCCATTCACGGTTCGGAGGAAGGAGTCGGCCCGCATGAATCGAGCGGGAAGCGGGAATGCCCGGGAAGCCTCGGGGACGGACTATTTCGGGAGGCTCGCGCTTGGCCGCCGGGCGCAACACTTTTTTACGCAAAATGCGTGTTTGGCTGCACTGCACGCGTGTGTCTCGTGTCTCCTGGACACCGGTCCCACTGCCCGCTGCTCCCCGCATTATTGAAACCAATCATTCCTTTGATATCAACAAAGGACTTACAATTTAAAAAAAAAGCATTAATAGTGATTTAAACATAATTAATAACCATCCCTGTTTACTAATATACAGCGTTATTTGTAAAACATTAATAACCTCACAGGACTACACTCCTGCCCTGATTATGAGTCGAAAATGTTCAAGCTATTATGACCTAATTTCAATAGTTAAGATATGCGACATCAAAATTTGCATTTTTTTTCAATATTTCCGAATTATTTTTTGTAAAACGCTGGACTATCATTGTAGTAATTAATATCAATTACGAAAAAGTCATTCGTTTCAATACAAGTTAAATAAAATTATTAAAACCCTGAAAAAATTCCAATTGGAATGTTTTCCAATTGGAATTCGAAGGTTTTTATTTTTTTATTTGACTTGTATTAAAGGGAATGAATTTTTCATGCTCGATATAAGTTACTATAATGATAGTCCAACGTTTTACAAAAAATAATTCAGAAATATTAAAAAAAAAAATACTAACTTTGATGTCGCATATCTCCTTAACTATTGATGTTAGGTCATAATAGCTTGAACATTTTCGACTCATAATCAAAGCAGGAGTATGGTCTTGCGAGGTTATTAATGTTTTACAAATAACTCTGTATATTCCGGGACAACTTTTATATATCTTACGTTTATTATAACGCATTCCATTTTCCGCAAATAACACACAACTAACACTTCGTTCAGCATCAACATCTAATACAAATAGGTTAGCTGAAGTAAATCGCGTCCACAAAACTAATTTCGGTGATCGTACTTTCGCGGTGGCTGGACCAAAGTTGTGGAACAAACTACCTAATAAACTGAGACAAACAGCTTATTACCACAGTTCAAAAAACAACTTAAGACGCATTTATTTAGACAATCCTATAAATACCTATAGAACCTGACCACAACAACACTAGCTAATGTTTTCCGCTCTTAATGTGCACTCCGCGAAAACACCTAATTCTTTCAGGCACTCCCAACTATTATAGTATTAAATTATAATTCCATTTCTTGCATGCCACCTAGTGAATAAGTAATTATTAATAATAATAATTAATAGTAAATAAGTTTTTTTTGGCAGTAAGTTGTTTTGTAAGATAATGCTCTGTATAAAGCGCCCTTGAGGTGAGTATTCGCAAAAACGGCGCTATATAAATTATCCAAATATTATTATTATAAATATTCCGGAACAACGTTTTTCTATCATACGTTTATCATAAATATTCCGAGACGACTTTTTTCTATGTTACATTTATTATAAATATTCCGGGACAACTTTTTTCAATCTTATGTTTATCATAAATATTCCCAGACAACTTTTTTCTATCTTACGTTTATTGTAAATATTCCGAGACGACTTTTTTCTATGTTACGTTTATTATAAATATTCCGGGACAACTTTTTTCTATGTTACGTTTATCATAAATATTCCGAGACAACTTTTTTCTAGCTCACGTTTATCATAAATATTCCGAGACGACTTTTTTCTATGTTACGTTTATTATAAATATTCCGAAACAACTTTTTTCTATCTTACGTTTATCATAAATATTTCGAGACGACTTTCTTCTATGTTACGTTTATTATAAATATTCCGGGACAACTTTTTTCTATCTTACGTTTATCATAAATATTCCGAGACGACTTTTTTCTATGTTACGTTTATTATAAATATTCCGGGACAACTTTTTTCTATCTTACGTTCATTATGAATATTCCGGGACAACTTTTTTCCTACCACCCCGGTTAACCGAGAGCCTACAATGTTATATAAAATAGATACGCTTTATACAAAATAGACATAATACTATCTCGCAGGTTTCCACGTCCATCAAATGATAAAGAAATATCGTGGGTAGGTTTTTATCGAAGCCGACATTTCCGGCGACACTTCAGCGACCATCATCAGGGCTGATGACAGTCACCACAAAAGACGATCCTCGACAGAATGTGATTTCGTTCACAATACGGTTTTGCTAGAGAAAGGGTACAAGCAGAGTGACGTCAGCGATAATATTATTTATTTTGTACAATATAATAGAGTTTCATGCCCCGATAAAGTACAGAAACCGAATACAGCACTGAAAATATAAGAATTAAAAAAAATCTCAATTACACTTAACTTGTTCTGTACTGTTTATTCATTTATTTATCAATAAAAAATAAACATATGAACAGCTCACTAGGAGCGGCCTGTACTCAGCGAAGATACCAGTTAAATATAGACGAGTAATTATATGTTAATTACTCGAAAAGCGTTGAGTAGAAATTAGCCTTTTCTTTAATATAACGATTTTATGCGAATAAAAATTGGCATTTTCTGTAATATTATGAATGTATATTATGAGGCACGTAATTATTTATCTAGAGTCTTATTCGATCCCGCGACCTTTGGATCACGAGGCGAGGGTCTTAACCACAAGACCAACAAGCTACTCATATACAATACAATAGTTTTAACAATCAATACGAATAATTAAATAACAGGAAATTAAGCACCAAGGTATGTTGTACTAATCCGCAATTTGTTGTGAATTTAAAAAATATACAAAATGATCGGCTGCTGCGTTAACTATATGATATGCAGAGATTAGTGTCTTCTAATGAATGCTTGCTCTAACGAATAATGTATTTTAGTATGCTCAAAATAACATTTACTTTATTATCAATATGCCCACAATTAGTGATAGATTATCACGTAAATACAAAAAATATAATTTACGTGTGCCAGTAATGCTTGAGGACAGACCAATATGTCAAGATTCCACTATCATACTTGGATGCACTTAGGGACCGTACTACTCTTATACAAAAATCCAGTTTTTAGATAATCTATAAATTATCAACGTCTAGTTTTTCCCTAAATCCCCAAAAGCTGTGAATTTAACAACAGCATCATCTTTAATAACATATTTTCGCGAAATATGCCGATTCTTAAATCTACGTGACTAAAAATACGATTTTTCCATAAAAGAGGGTTTTAAGTTAATGTGGATATATGACATCGACATTCTTTTGTTAAGAAGCATGCTTTGAGAATAAATAACAATTTCAACACGTAGCATGGCGTACCTGTATATAATAGTCTATATATACCTGCATTTTAATAATATTTATTGCACGCAAAAATAAAAGAAAGGCGAATAAAATGTAAAAAATACAATGCGAGTACTTAAGACAACATATTTTAAAAGTATGTATTGGGTTTTGATTGGTCATCAAGAACGTACTGAAATAGGGTTGAACGAGAAGAAAAATTAAAACGGCTACGTCTCCAAACCGGTAGACCTTAAATCTGGTAGTGGTTTTTACTAAGTTAACTAACATTCTGTTATAATGTCTAACCACAAAGTTAATGCTTTAAATATTAATAATAAGAATTAAACCGCCTTATCGAGGGGAGAGATTTTAAGTATCAATAAGATTTCATAGCAAAAACTCAAAACTTCTCTTGTGCGTATATTTTGCGGTTGATAATTTTGATTATTTAAAAAAATGAACTTTTTATTGTTGAATTATATCTGTATTTAAATTCATTTAATATGTACATACAACAATAAGATAAACAAATTAAGAGCGGCTATAATTATAGCGATTAAATTAAAAGAATCGACGAGATGGTTCGATTACGTGGATTGTATGAACTACAAAGGATGGAAAAAATATGTATGAGGCGAATGTTTAAGACAGCAGGAAAAAAGAACTTTCGCAAAACACTCGCCATGATTGAGTAAGTTAAAAATTGGACAACGTCTCAGCTAGACGCTTAACAAACCGAAGAGCGTGCAAAAGAGTGGCGTTCTATCCTCTCTGCCTATCCAATGGTTAAGAAACAACGTACTAGTTAGTTAATGAATTAATAAATTTAAATGCTATCTCAGTATTGGCAGAGTTGAGTAAGGTATGCCGTCAAAGGTAAGTACACAAACATGCTTACGAATAAATATGATATTAAAAATAAACATTACAAGATATGGAAATGACTTTTCCATTAAAGGTAGCTATTCCATGTGACCTTTGTAAATAATTTTCTAGACTACAGTATTCATTATTTAATGTAAAATTTAACAATGCTTTAGATAAAAATTAACTGAGTACGCCACATTGGTGCACCTAATTGTAGGCAATATTAGTTACAATCGCGCATAGATGTAGGCAATCTTAGTAACATAGACACTGTTACGATTCCATGCAACTAACTGCACACGAGACAAATGCGCGCGTGGCAAATGTATTCAGTAACAAGTGCATAGATAACTGTACATAGGTAATTCATTATTCTCAGCACAACTATGCACTGTGCGTCGGAGCGTTTCCTAACTTAACCCAACTCAAAAATACTTTCTATTACTATTACTTTGTGGGCAGTTCTCTATGTGTGCTCTCTTCACTGTGTGCAATTGCCGTGTGTGCAATTATCCAGTTACCAATGATCATTTTCGTGAGCGTTGATAATTTAATAAAAGTATTTACGTGATGATAGATTATTATAAAGATTAAATAATATTAGCTTTATCTCTACCTGAGTTTCATCGTTACTCCCTTTCTTTAAACTCGTAGCGTCTGCTTTTATGCTTGTCTACTTGTCTGTCGAAAAACTTTGGATCGACATTTAACCCTTTTCCCGTGGTCTAATCGAGCTGAAACTTTGCAGGCAGACTCATGGCGATGATAAAAATTATCTAACAAATTTTCGTTTAAAAAAATGTAATAATTACAATACAATTTTGGATTTTTCGAAATTTTAATGGTTTTTTCAAACTGGAATCAATACAAATGAGTAATGGCCCCGACGTACAGTAGGCACGAAACCTGATTCAATGAGAAAGGGAGTATAATAAAAACTTGGTTTTTATGGGTTATTTTTAAAAATATTTTTTTCAATACTTAAATATTTTTAAACTTAAGTAGTGAAAAAAAAAAAAATTTTTTTAATCTCAGGTAGAGGTAACAAAATTAATATTATTTAATATATAAATAATAACCACTAAAATGTAAACGCCAAATGCATCAATAATATATACTTTTATACATTTTTCGCAGTTATAAATCTTAATTAAACTGTAGTAATTTTTTTTTGACGCTTTAATAGTAAAACCTCATATTTTTTGCTCACCTTAAATGCCAACATTGCAACCGCTTTTAAATAGGAATACGTTAAAATTTATTGAAATTAAAATTATAATCTTAAAATAAATACTGATTTAATTTATTCTTCATACAAATTTTTCGCGATTTTATCGTACAGAATCAGCGTATTTTACTTAAAAAATAATAATTTTAAAAACTTGCAGCTTATTGATAATCAGTTAAACATTAATAATGATATACTACCAAAAAATTTAAATGATCGTATGTTTTCTCAAGATAAAACTGCACCAGTGACACAAGATCTGTAAAGTAAGTATAGCTAGACCGTATTCAAAAGAATGTGCGCAAAAAATATGTGTGTTGTTACGATGCAAAAAATGAACACAAAAGAAGTTTTTCTAGTAAGTAACCTTTTTTAAACTAAAAAATATATATTTATTTGGAATATCATCTTGAGGCTTGTAATACGAGTTCGCCAGGCAACTTTCCCGCTTTCTTCTTACCGGACTAAGCTAGGGAATGGTCTTTTGATTGTGGTCGACCTATAATAAAATATTCAATTTAACGACACTTTCCCTATTGATGCTTCTTCTTCCCGTAGGGTATTTTGCATTGGGACTTTTATTTATGAATGCATAGACAATTATCTAAAAGATGACATATGGCGAAATATCCCGATCTCGACCAAAACGGTTTTCAGAGGGAAAATGAATATATTTTGTAGATATAAAGTTAAATATCAAAACTTCAACGACCATTTTCAATTAGTAAATATTAAAACAGCACTGCAGCCGGCGTACTACGTTCTCTGGGTGATAAAAAAATCCGAGCTTAGTGTTAAGACAAAACTGACTGTTTTTAAATCTGTGTACAGGCCCGCCCTAATAATATGGCCATCAAATTTGGACCCTGACGGAGAGAGTGAGAGCAAGGATCCAAGCTGCCGAGATGAGTTTTCTAAGGGGGGTAGCGGGAGTCACATTGATGGACAGAGTGAGAAGTGCCGACATAAGACACACACTCGGCATGGAACCCCTACTCCTTCACATAGAAAAATCACAATCGAGGTGGCTTGGATATGTATATGGCTTGGCTAAGAATGCCAGAGAAACGAATACCAAGAAGAATCCTCCTGGCAACCCCGGAAGGAAGACGGCCGGTGAGGCAACAGAAAAAGGTGTACAAAAAAAATGGGTCTAGACTAGTTGACTCATACAGAAGCAGCGCAAGACAGGGGAACATGGAAACACCCTCGACCCTACTAGGACAAAGGGGTGAAGATGATGAAATATTAAAACAACGATTTATTTGAGGCTTGCTGGGACTGACCTAATTAATTAATAATAGAACTGAAATGCCATGGCGTTCCAAAATGTTTTGACTATAAATTAATGAACGATGGTAGAATCTCTTTCTATTTACTGGCTATAATACTTGGTGTTTGCCAGGCCCCATCTGCTGTAAATATCTATCCCAGTACCATGCAGTCGCGCATAAGTACACAATATGTGAAGAACATGTTTTGGATTTACTCTAACACATTGACGTACTTTTGCCGAAGTGGAGCTAACACACTCCAATTTAGACCGCATTGTGCTACAAAACATGTTTGAAATAAGTATGTCACGAATGTAAACAAATAGTTGATTATTTAATTTCGTGAATAATGATGAAGATAAAAGTAGTTAGTCCAATTCTATTTGTTATGTTAAAACAATATTCACATTGTCTTTAAATTAAGAAATTTCGTCAAGTGCTGATGATAATATATTACTTTATTTTATGTTATTTATTTATTCGGAAATATAATTGACACAAGTTTATGATATATACATGAATAAGAGCATAAGTTATCAGAATGGAACATATTGACTTGTGTCCTAACATATTTCATATAGAGAAAATTTTAATTGTATAAACCATAAGAAGATAAAAAAAATTAAAGACAATAACAATAGCAATAGATAATAATAGCTAATAATAGCAATTAATCATATTGTAAAAGGAAATTCTTTTCGTATTCGTACTTATGCGATGTTTGTCTTAAAATACAGACAAAACTGCCTATGTTCCTTTTTCGATTACTAAAAAGGATTCTCCTAGTAATTAATATCCATGATATGAAAACCTACTAAAATCAATTACTAATTATACGAAAAGCAAATAACTTCTAGTCAAGGTTAAGAAAATATATGTATATTTAAAACTACCTTTTCATAAGACATTTTTTAATAAACACGTTAAAGATTGCATATTTTGAATTATACAATACGGTATAATCGCTGGTGTGTCAATTACACTACCTTTAGAAATAATGCAATGCCTCTTACTTAAACCCTGGAAATAATTTATTATTTAATATAAGGTACGCGTTCATATGTCAATACTCAAATACTATAGTTAAACTCTAATAAAGTACCTACTATGTACATTGTATAAAATGAATAAATCCAATATATTTGAAAAAAACAAGCACCCATGATATGTGTAAAAGTAGTAAAAAAAGAGGTCCTAAAGTTTTGTGAGTGTTTAGAACTCATTATTCAAAATAAATCGAAAAGAATCAGATTAATTTCTGAAAGGTCGCTTTTTATTTAGGGTCGCGCGAACCGTTATCGATGGTTCTTTGAAAATAGCGGATCTGGAAATGTGAATCAAGGCATATCATTCAGAATTAAAGCAGAAAAGTATATTCGATATGTGCAACAGTGACCTATATGGAGAAGTACTAGAGCACAAAAAGCCGCCACCATATCAGGATGATTGAAGAATGTTGTAACGATATTGGCCTATTCAAATAGACATTGCTGAAAAATTATACGAAAATATCTATCTGCTAAAGTTTATAATAAAGAGAAGCTTCACAAACCGTTAAATACTCTATAATTAAATATTTGCCGGATAAGTAGATGCGGACGAGCTTTATTATTTCTGCACGCGGGCGTGTAAAGCAGGCTTTATGTTATTTTGTTTAACGAGATGTCCAATCACAGACGCGGGCGTTAGCACCGAATCTGACCAATGAAACGCGTCTTTAGAGTTAGACTTTGACTTTTACACGCGAGTTGGAATCAAAGATGGCGCGAGATAGGGACTATTTTTAGGCGTTACAAATTAGAAAGCGGCACTTGAGTTTTCAGCTTGAAGGTCGGCGGAGGCTTTGTCGAGGAGAGTCAGTAAGGAAGATAATTTGGCTGGATCGAGGAAAAAGCCAGAGGTTGATAATAATTCAAAGAGAATTGGAACAGTGAACAGCTAAGCATTTTCAATATTATTTATTTCTATTGCCTTTTTCGTGTATTCAATTTAGAACTTTCTGGATCGTAACAATTATTGATACATGTTGTGGATTGTTTTGTTACGTATTTTGGGCCTAGGGATAATTATTACTATACGCGCTTCGGATTTAATGTACAAGAAATCGTACTGTTGCTACGGTGATAATTCCAGCGGGGGAATTATTGCATAACGCTGATGAAATATGTAATTCTGTCGCTGTTCATATGAAAAATCATTTAAATTTGATATTCATATATTTCCAAAGTTATAAAGGCTTTAAAATGGAATACTTTACTGACGAAGGGTGTTTCGTGTTTGTTCGTGGGTTTTGAAATTCAGTATAATTATGTATATTCAATGTCGCGAGGTTCGGAATGTGCGAGAGGTTCTTCAGGGCGGATGTATTCTTATGCTAAAGAATGCTTTGTTATCTATACTGGCGATTGAATACACGGATTTCTATATGATTTGTATTGTTTGGAAATAATTGGGATCGGAGTATTTATGGGGTTTTGATATCACGATTGTCAGTGTGATATAAATTCAAATCGTACGAGGAATTTCCTACAAACAATATATTTTAAAAATGTTTCTGGATTTTATATTTATTTTATTAAAACATGAATGTGTGGTTTATTTGAACTCGTTACATGTTTGTATTGCGTATCATTAGGCAATCGTTGAAAACACGATTTGTTCCTATCAAGTTCTTATAAAGATGTGTTTCGAATTGTATATATATTCCGTAATCGCGATAGTTTTCATATGACATTGTTTTTATTCATTCAATATTAGATATTTGAAATGTTTTCTAGAACATTATTCACTATTGTGGGCAGTTCGCGGTGTGTTCAGGGGTAGTTAACCTTCGGTCTTCCGTAGCCGTGATAGTTTTCATATGACATTGTTTTATTCATTCAATATTAGATATTTGAAATGTTTTCTAGAACATTATTCACTATTGTGGGCAGTTCGCGGTGTGTTCAGGGGTGGTTAACCTTCGGCCTTCCGTAATCGCGATAGTTATTCATATGGCATTGTTTTATTCATTCAATATTAGATATTTGAAATGTTTTCTACAACATTTTCCATTATTGTGGGCAGTTCGCGGTTTGTTCAGGGGTAGTTAACCTTCGGTCTTCCGTGATCACGTTATTTACTTATATGACAGATTGTTTTGCTTTGTTCGTTTAATATAAGTAATATCATATTTTTATGAGTTACCGTAATTATTTATCTATATGATTTTATTATTGAGAGTGATGCAACGAATACTACCTTCACGAATACGAATATCAGGCTTACTATTCGGTGAATACGAATGCGAATATTTCCACCAAGGTGGGGAACTTGAACATACTTGTAAATATAATAACCTTGATGCAACGAATACTACCTTCATGAATACGAATATCAGGCCTACTATTCGGTGAATACGAATGCGAATATTTCCACCAAGGTGGGGGAGAACGCAAGCATACTTGTAATTGTATTGTTTATGTCTGCTTGTGATATCACTATACGGCGTAGATGAACTAGTTTGAAAGGGCTTATGTCCTGTATGTGCTTGGCGTAGAGGGAATAGTCTTCTCGTTTCTAGGATTCTATACAGGTTTACAGGTGCTGATATTGAAATATATATACAAGGAAAACACTATTTTGGGAACCATTAACTGGAAGGCAGATATTGAAGCACACATACACACAAGGAGGACGTTATGTTAAATACATGACTGGAAAGTTGTTATTGGAAAACACAGGCGTCCAGTCGGCGGGACGCAAGCATACTTGTAATTATATTGTTTATGTCTGCATGTGATATCATTGTACGGCGTAGATGTACTAGTTTTAAGGGGTTTATGTCCTGTATGTGCTCAGCGTAGAGGGATTAGTTTTCTTGTTTCTAGGATCTAATACAGTTTTACAGGTGCTGATATTGAAATATATATGTGTATATATATATATATAAAACACTATTTTGGGAATCACTAACTGGATGACAGATATTGCAGCACACATACACACCAGGAGGACGTTATGTTAAATACATGACTGGAAAGTTGTTATTGGAATACACAGGCGCCACTAGAAGATATGGGCAGTTTGCAGAGAACTTCAACTTCTGTCAGTTAAGGACCTTTTACTATTACTATTCTTTCGCCTTTTTGCATAACCGTGGATGAAATAGATTGAAGGGGTTTATGTTCTGTATGTGCTCGGCGTAGAGGGAATAGTTTTCTTGTTTCTAGGATCTAATACAGTTTTACAGGCGCTGATATTAAAATATATATACAAGGGAAATGAAGGGCTACACAGGCGCTGGTAATTGCTCAATTTTGGAGAGTTATATTACTTCGGATCAGGATGCCATCTCAGAAGCAGACCAACTACAGAACTAAGATAAGAACCTTTGATATTATTTATTCCTGATGTTTTCTTATGTGTATCAAATGGAATGTTCGTGCTATATAATTTGTCATTGTCTCATGGTCACTATTCATTTCATTACGTGGGTTCAGAGTTCGACGTTAACGGACGCGGAAACAAATTAGTACTGATGTCGGGACGTAACGTCGGGATTATATCTTAATTATCTTTAGGATAGAAGCGAGGTCATCATACGTGCATTCTGCATTTCAAACGTTTTACTAACATATATAAATACATATTATTGTGTTTTACAAATTGAATAGGTTCGCGGAAAATAGGTATTCCGCCCGGTTGTGCAATATTAACTTCCAACGTAGCATAATGAGATCTTATTACCGGCGCTAGACTCTTAAGGATAGGCACGCGGGGATTATAAATGGGA
>JADDOH010003179.1:0-69097 GCA_016648135.1 Agrypnia vestita | reverse complement strand
AACCCTCTAGGCGTTCCTGAGTGTTAGGAGTGTTTAGGAGAACTTTCTCGCGGCTTCTAGGCCTCTGTAGATGCTTCTCGATGCTTCCCGAAATCCGTAGATTACGCTAGGCCGTTTTGGAATCTTCGATAGTGTTTTTGTGGCATGTGACAGAAGTGCGCAATTCTTTTTAGCCTCGTAACAATATGGAAAGAAACACAGACGCGCTCTAGTGGCCATGATACTTCTTATACCGGGGTTCTGAGTTCAATCCCTGGTGAGGTCACAATATATGTATGTGATTTTTCACAAGCCTGGATGATTTTCGCTTCAGTAATTGGCGTTACCCGGTATTAGCGAAGTTACGTATTAATTTAAATTGCCGAACGGCCGCTATTTTAGAATCATAATAATACTTAATATTGTACATATATGGTAAATAGTACCATATACAAAAAAGTAACCCACAAAAACTAAGTTTTTACAATACACCCTTTCTCATTTTCGGATTTCGTGTCTACCATATGCGTCGGAATCTCCATATAACTTTTCAAGTTTGTGTTTACTGGGGTATTATGCCATATAACACGTGTTGTTACGACCTTTCGGGCCGACGTTTCGGATCCTATTGCAGGGTCCATCATCGGGCTGATGTGTTGTGTGTCGTAACAACACGGCATAATACCCCAGTAAACACAAACTTGAAGATTCTGAGTGGCCGTGAAAACCTAAGAACATTCTCCATACAACTTGTATGAAAAAAACATTAAAAATTTGAAAAATCCAAAATTATACTATAATTATTATTTTTTAACGAAAATTTGATAGATCTTCTTGATCGTCGCCACGAGTCTGCTTGCAAAGTTTTAGCTAGATGGGATCACGGGAAAAGGGTTAAAAATCGATCCAAAGTTTTTTCGACGGCAAGCAAGCAAGCAGACGCCACGAGTTGATATAAAGGTAGTAAAAATACTAAATAAACCGATAAAATCCTTTCAGACAAGCACCTAAAAATTTTATTTAACATAAAACGTTAATTAAAAATTTGCATAGTTTCGCTAAACACCTTACGCTTTTAGAAAGTTCTCTACCATAATACTGTCTACTACATGTTCAGTTTCCGAAAATTATACTGCACTTTTAAAATTTTACGAATGTCTCGTGCCATGATCAAAAATTTATAATTTCCGTGTTTTAGTTGTTTTGAGGATTTATTTTTCCTTTTTCATCATCATTAGTTGCCGTCTGTAGATTCTCCGTCACAAATTAATATTTCAACATTATATTAAAAATAATAATAGATAATACTGGCACTAAAAAAAATAAATAATAATTATCTGAACATTGCATCGTGTACAGTGATCACTTAAGCCAGGTCATAAGCCCTGGGCTACCTTATAAAAACTTCCATACATGTTTCCATATAAATAGCTTTGTCTTTGTGATACTTTATAATATATCTTAATCAATTACCTGTATATTTGTTTGCTACAATATTTAACGGTCATAGCGGTATTAACAATAGTAATAGCGGTCATGATACGAGTATTGAAAAATGTAAAATATTTTTAATACATCGTTTACGACTAACATTCCCTGTTTAATGGAACTTCTTAGCGTGTTATAATTACGGCTTGCGTCCGCGATATTAAATACAATAAACATTTCATTCATCTGACGTTCACCAGGAACTGCGAAGTCGTATAACAAAGATTATTTCTGCTGCACTCATTGTCGAAGAAAGTCTTTGTAACATTGTAGAATGTTTCTTTACAGAAATTAATTAAAAACGGACATTTTGGAACGATTCCCGTTACAATGCGTAAACAAAAACCAATGTCGGAAATGACACGATATATATGACTAAATATTAAAATAGGGTGCTAAAATATTCTTGCAATTCTTAAAACTGTAATGTTTTGTTTTGTTAAATGTCCTACAATTAGGTCTTGAGATCTTTCTTCTTAGGTGAACCTGTTTTAAAGCATTGTCGTTGAGATTTTTCAGAGTTTTGTTACAATTTATCTACCTCGTTCTAAACATTCAACCGAGTGGAGTGTTTAGAAATTGTATGCCTGTAACAATTTTAATGTCGTCTGTCCATCTATTGTGGAGCACTCCATTGTTATATTTATTTTTATTACGAAATATTCGTCATGGTATTGTATTTTATTTATTTATTATTTTTTAGGAAAAGTTAACAGCAAATCTTAAATTAACATACAAGAGATAAAAATAGTAAATTATGCCAATTATAAACTTAAATAAAAAAAAATTAATCACTTCATAAAAATGAGAATTACATATAAGGTCGATATATTCACGGAAACATAGAGGGCTACTATAGCTTAGTGGTCAGAGCACCGGCCCCAGAAAGGAGGTGACCTGGGTTCGAATACCAGTAGTAGCCTTATATTTTTTCGTGACCTAGATTTTTCTGTTTGTCTTTATAATTGATTAATTAATTAATTTGCTTTTATAAACTTTTCACTTAAAATTAATTATTAAATATATTAGCAAAGTGTGACATTATGACAATTTATAGTTTCATTGTGTCTTGATAAGGGGGGGAAGGGCGGAGTGGGATGTAGGATTAGGATAAAGGAAAGAAGTATGGGAGTATATGGGAATATAAATTACGTCAACTATTTAGACCCGGTTGTTTCACGTTGGATCAAAGTAAGCGTTCGTTTAAAGCATAGATTTTTGCGTTCTCCATCAATCAGACGATCCGTTTTCGTAAATATCTACATATGCTTTTAACGAACGCTTACTTTAATCCAACTTGAAACAACCGGCCCTTAGGGTACGGTTGTGAAGTTGATTTTCGTTTCCAGAATAGTCGAGTTAAAAATGTCTATCTGTTTTTAATTTACGTTAAATGAGTTTGCGGATCTGTGGATGAATAAGTTTTGTTTAGATTTGGTCTTGCAAAGAGGGAGATGAAATTGCTTTTAGAAGTTACTTACCGTTGTGTTTTCTGGGTGAAACAACTTACTTAAAATTACGCCGTTTCCTATGGGTTTCCTAAAGAGGATAGTCAACACAACTCTCGCCTCATCTACATTCACAAATCTTCTTAGAAAAGCTTGTCACTCGTTGAGGTCTCTTACGGGATCATCTTCCGGTATCTGGTTTACTACGTTGTGCTTTTCCGACAGTTTTCTACACGTTTTTCTGGTGCCATTATTTTTAGCGTCATATGAAACATAATAATTTTATTGTCTGTCCGTCCGTCTGTCTGTCTATCTGTCTGTCCCCGTTACTTCGTGTAACGTCCGTAATTTTGTTAGAATTCACAGATTCACAAATTAAACGGTCGAATAATGGGGCTTGAACCACGGGCTACCAAATCCGAACCGGCCGCTTCAGCCATGATGCTACGGCCGCCTCTCCGTGGATCGCCAAAAATATATTATAAATGTATACTAGAGCTTACTGACTTACGGAAATTCTAAAGCATTTTCAATTTTAAAAATAATCTTTTACGTGTATTACAAAAAAATAATCTCTTACGTGTTTTACAAAAAAAATAATCTCTTACGTATATTACAAAAAAATAATCTCTTACATCTTCCATCCATACAAAAAAATAATCTCTTACGTGTATTAAAAAAAAACAATCTCTTTCGTGTATTACAAAAAAATAATCTCTTAAATGTATTACGAAAAAATTGTCAATGCAGACATATGAGTGCCGCGCTTCTTCTTCTGCTTGTGTTGGAACAACATCACGTTATTTTTTGGCTCTTGCTCGAGTATGGATGACCAGCTGTACCTCCACTGTTTTGGAGGTCTACTACTAGGTATCTCGATCTTCGCGATTCTTACCAATCTTGTAAAATTTGCTCTGTCCGTGTGGTCACCCCAGTATCTCCTTTTGTTTCTTCCCCATCGCACGACATCTTGGACATCGTAGATCTCCCGAATTTCCGCGCTAATGTATTGAATTAGTGACGAGACTATAACCGTAAAAGTGAAAATCACCGCAAAGCCAAAGTTTCTTTTTCAATTTAATTTATATAAAATAACTTTGTAAACACCGCTTTTTTATTGTAAAAAAAAATTCAACATGTTTCGAAGTCAATGGCTTCTTCGTTAGGATAACAAAAATAAAATTTATAAATCGAAGTATAGATAATCAAAATATTAAAAAAGTTATATATGGAAAATGAATAATATAAAGTACCTACTTAACATAAAAATAAATTTAAAAGATAACTATTTGCAAAAAGGACCTGATTATTTATAACATTTAATTTATTATTAACACGATTTCTTATTTCTAAAATTTCTAATTTATCAAACTGTGATTCTGTATAATTTGTATGTAAAATTTGTAAACCCTTAATATTTTGATTATCTATACTTCGATTTTTAAATTTTATTTTTGTTATCTTGACGAAGAAGCCATTGGCTTTGATACATGTTGAATTTTTTTTTTTCAATAAAAAAAGTGGTGTTTACTAAGTTATTTTATATAAATTATAATTATGTCACCACAAAAAATTTTGCTATATTTGAAGAAGAAGACTCTTTTTCAGTTCCGAGTGCACATAAACTCCCTTTTTTATGAAATTCTGTATATGTCTGTATACTTAGTCACCACCCCCTGTTGTTTTGATACGTGACGGTATTTCCCTCACGTGCAATGCGCGCCCCGCTCGCGGATGAAGCGTCTTTTGTTGTCTGCGCCATACAAATGATTAATATTATTTAGAATGCAGAAGTTGCATCTGAGATGATAAAATTCCCTTCCGTGAGATAGGAATGTGCCTCGTGAATTGGTCACGACCGAGGAATGTAATATTCCAAGTGCGCCGCTACGACAAATATAAATCGTCAGTGTCGCTGTTCGAGCAGGTGGGTGATATTACCATCGGGAACTGATGACGGCTGGGCTTACTTCCTCAATAATTCAGCAGCGTGGAAACAAATAAAAAGAGAACGGGCGTTTAGTGCGAGACACGTTTTTTCAATAATTTATATTTTCCATTATTTTCTGCACTTTGCTAGACGCGTTGAGATGTGCACGCGTCATGCAACGATTTTTTTTCATACCATGAAATCACGACTCACCAATCGAAAGCTAAGATAGCACCGTTTGAAAATGGTGCTATGAAAATTGTATATGCTCTGGGCGCATTAATTTTTGTTTATTTTCTACGTATTGATGTACGTAGATTTTCAATATAAAATGGTGATCAAATTCATAATGTGATTGAATTATACGCTTTCAATTTCATTTTCTCTTTTTTATACGAACAAATGCGTTTCTTTACATGGGTACTGTATTGAATGAGTGTTTAGGATTTTGTATCCATTGATGAAGAACTGTCATTGGTGGAAATTCTTGTGAAACAACACAAAACGTGGCTTTTTATTAATGCCATTGAATCAAAACATTTACCGCGCGTATATAAGTACAAGCAACCAATATTAAAATTTTCACATGTAACAAGCAAAATAAGATGAATATGATAATTTGAATGGAATTACTACATTGAACTAATCTCACTTCATTATAAAATTGATGTTTTGACTTTAAAGTAATATAGTGTTATATAAATAAAATCTTCTTCTTCACTAGCCAAATAAACAATGCTCCAACGAGGAACAATGGTAGAGTTACATACAGGGTTTATGTTGCTGTGTACATGACTCGGTATGAATGAATCTTCTGATCCAAAAGTGATGATTTTTTAGAAATATTTTTAAACAAAAAGTATCTACTGTAAATGGTTATACTGATTATTGATGGTTAAGGCGTTAAAATAGTAAAGATTATTCATGATGACCATTATCATGAATGGAAAAACACAAACTATGAAATCTGTGCTTGAGTTTCATTATATTTTATTATTGGAGTTTCGAGATTATTAGATTTATTCGAGAGTTTTGAGGGTGTCTCTCATCGACAGGTGAAGTATTAAACTAATTACATTAAAATATAAAATTTTTGGAACATGAATTAGGTGAAAATATAATTATTTTATTATATTTTATTTTTTAATTTATAATTATATTTCCTAAAATTTAATTATAGGAAATATAATTATTTAATTATATTTCCACCTTATCCAAAACTTATAACTTTTGTTATTAATAACTTTTCTGAATTCGCGAACTGCATCATGGGTAATAATATTTTTTTTCATATATGTACAATTAAACGTCTCCATTTCGTCGCGAGTACAGTTCATAAAATGAATAATTTTTAATGTTTAGAAATTAAAGTAAACATTGGTATTAATTTGCTTAACAATATTACTTTCAACAACTCTTCACCTCTCTTCTCAATTTTTCTGTTACCACCAACTTTACACCAGGACTCATTGTATCAGTACCTAAACAATCAATTATTTGTATTTCCACTTAATCAGTGTTAAAAAATTATATTTCAATGTAATCAGTTTAATACATCAACTTTTGATGAAAAATTCTGATATTCTAGAAACTCGAGCATTAAAAATAAATTAACAAACTCAAGTAAAGATAGCAAAGTTTATATTTACCATATATTTTAATGGCCATTATTTTTGCTTTTCTCAAAATTTCCATAGCTAAGCATACTGGATAACAATACATCCATCTATCCTCAGCATACAACCCTTGGTGGGTCCTCCATGCTGCTCTGTCGCTGGCTGCCATTTTCCAGTTTTGCTGCCCCAGGGCCCGGCAGTCCGCAACGACACCATCTAGCCACACAAGTTTTAGTCTTCCTACACTTCTTCTACCCATTGGGTAATTAAACACCCTTTTGGGGGACTCCAGATCACCTATATGGTGTAGGTGTCCAAGCCAGCGCAGTCTGTTAATCTTAATGAACTTGAATACGCTGACGTCCTGGTAAAGATCATAGAGCTCGGTGTTGTATCTTTTACGCCATATTTGACCGTCATTAATAGGTCCATGTATTCAGCGTAAGATTTTTCTGGATAAAAATATTGTTGGTAAATTTACGGTAGAGAGCTTTTTTCCTTTGTATAGATTTCAAAATTATTTTAGAATCCTTCTCAATCTATTCTTTTAAGGTCCTGCATTATCATCTCAGCACTTTGCTCAGAAATCTCATCTCCGCCGTCTGGTATCGGAATACGTGCTCCTTTATTTTTATCCTCAGTTTTCTTGATATTTTTATAAATATTTTACGTATTTTAGAATGCTGATGAGACATATGCTGCACCTGTATTGAGATAAAATTCTTGAATACATGATTTATTAATGTAGAAAATCTCTCCTGCCATTTAGTTGATATCATGTTTACACAAATTCCATATTACAGATTTATTTCATCATCTTTTTGATATGTAACATCTGTAAGCTCAGTTTATGGGACTAATTTCGTGAAAGCGACGACGGAAACGCGTAGCAGGAAGAAGGAATGAAAAAATGCTCCGAATTCGAATTTATTAATTTTATTCGGCAGATTCAACTTTGACATTAAGCGTCGATAGAAAATTTTAAGTCGATAAAATAGGGTTATGTTGAATTTAGACTACTAATAAAACTGGATCACTTTGTTTTAGAAAAGATTGCTCAGAAAAAAAATGTACCTATAACATATGTTTTCTTGATTCTGACAAAAAAAAATGTTTTTAACAGAATTTTATCCTAAATGAAGCGATTTAATAACACATGTTAAGGAAAAATAAAAAGAAAATCAGCTGTTCATTTGTCATGTACCTTTCAAATATAAGGCTGTTTTAAATATATAAGAGTATGAATAAATATGTTATTTTGAAATTAGTTGTAAAAATGTTGTAAAAATTTTGAAAGAATTTGAAACGACTCGTCCAAACTGTTTGGACGTTTGTTTACCTGAAAAGTACTACGCGATTTCCACCAAACTTTCTCTAAATTATGAGATACAAGATCTAATACTTCTTCTTATATTTATATAGGGTGTCTTGTTGTTAGAAGCAAATACTTTGGGAGAGACTTCTTTATTCCATTTCGAATTGAAAATATTCCTTGCACTTTGAGTGAATTGTTGACGGTTTCGGAGATAAGCGACATCAAAGTTTTCATTTTTTTTAAATATTTCTGATTTATCTTTTGTTAAACATTAGAATTTCACTTTAAGTTCCCTTTCTAGCGATCAGTGTCCATTGTTTTAAATGTTCGTCAGCCCTGTGCTTTGCTTTAAATTTTTCCAAACGACTTGCCTCTTATCTGACCATCGTCTTACGACTTACGACAAGTAATGAATTAATTCTATATATTAACTCTGAAGACGGGTTATTGTTTTATGAAAATTTATTAGTCGAACATATAAATATTTATAAATATGTTCTATATATAGATTTATATTAATCATCAGTCAAGGCAATAAAAAATGATAATGTTAACATTAATATTATACAAAAATGTAGTTATTCTGATATTTCTGATACGCGGATAACTGCAATTCTTTCCATTTATTCGTATCTTTGTGAAATGTTTATTACTTTAACGAAATACGAGAAATATTAATACTTTGATTACGTAATGGATTGTACTTTTTAATTGCTATTCATGGACATGTTATTATAGTTTTATGTTTTATATATTTATGATATTCAATAAAATGATCTACATAATATAAATACTTAATGCAAATGTGTGTAATTAAAGTATTTCTCACTTTTGTATTGATTTTTATCTGCATAAATGAATACTTGCTTCAAATCCAGTTCTGCTCTGACGTATTACATTGTGAGCCATGAATCCATCTGGGATTTATACCTTAGTAGATTTTATTACTTCTTATATATTCCCTCTTTAACAAAGGTTGAACCAAAAACAAATGCTTGCACTTTATTAATGGATCAAATAATGTGCGTCTATCCTGTCTAACATACTATGGTCTAGTAGTATCGAAACTGCTTGACCTAATCACTCAAAGAAGTTTATAGTTAGTTTCTAAGATTTTAAAATAAATAACATTAATTACATTATGTTGCATTTTTGTGCATAAATTTTAACATGAAAAATTAACCTTTTAACGGAGTTAAATTAATTTGAACTATTTCAAGACCAGTTTGTCATAAAATTACTATTTTACTTCTGAAATGATTTTATCGCGCCCAATAATTTGAATTAGCGGTCCGACGTTGTGCGTTGTTGCATGTCCTAGAAATAGTCTTTCTATGCTTCTTGACTTCTGTCCTTTGCTTTATGCAGGCCAGAATTCTATAGTAAAACTGGATATATTTTGAAACAGCCTTATACACATTCATATTGGGCCAAGGGAGAGGATTTTTTTTGCGCAAGTTCTCAAATAGCGATTTAGAAAAATTTGGCTTAGATCGTTCAAAGGTTTGAGGATCGTATAGATAAAAAGAAATGTTATAGTCTATTGTATAGGATGACCGATTTAATTGAATCCTTGTTGAAATATATCGTATTTGGTGTCGGAAGTAATGAAAGTATTAACTTTATAACTTATATAATTTCCATCAATACTTTCACTTAATAGCCAATCCCAGCAAGTTCTTGAATCGGTCTTCAGTTCGACGTTTATTCCCAAATTGGTCAAAGAGACATATACAGAGGGGGTAAAAAAATATGTAGGTACCTTTAAAAATTTGTAATTTAGTTAAAATTTCAAATTTCTATGTAGGTATCGATGAATGAATTTTAATAATAAATAGTTATATTTACTTATACAATTATAAGTATTTACCAAGGACATCCACATACTCGTTCTTCCGATTAACTCCTGCTTGATCAAAGTCTGCTGAAGTATCCAATGAATTTGATGCGTATGCCATTTCGATTCCTTCTAAAGCGCAATTTGGAAGTCATGGAAGGCTCTAAGGGATGTACACAATATCCCTTAGGGCCTTCCATGGACAGAAGTCCAACAGTGTTAAAGGAGAGCATGGAGGACACTCAAGATGTTCGGCATGGAGGCCGCCCAGAATTTTAACCTCCATGCCTGTCACATGGTGATGCATTTATGCGAGTAATGACATTTGAGATAACTCAACCTCAACGGAACTCGATTCAACAATAGAAAAGATGACAACTTTTATTCACCCGTATTCTCGTATTAACGAGATTGTTCTCTTTGGTGTTTGTTATCCCAACACAAAATAAACTGGACGTAGGTACTTATTTATGTATTTGTTATGAAATCACGGTGTTATATAACAGCAATCAATACATGATTATAAAAACGAGAACTAATCACCCAATTGTGTAAATACATTTTTTGGCCCCCTTTGTGCATATCGAGGACTTGTGGAATAATTTTGTCTGTGGTCTGACCAGAGCACTCCATCAAATAGCGGTGCGCGCCCAGCTAATAAATATTGGGAAAAGTTTTCACAAAACGATACATTATGTCGCTGACAAAATAAATCCCGCGACATGAGTTTGTTCCGACATCTAAATTACCTTTATGTAGTAAACTTTTTCGCTTAAGAAGTTTGATTTTATTTTGAAAGCTTTTGAATGTTACAACTGTATTACGCCACAGGATGTTACTTTTATACCAAAATGATGTTACTGTCATTTTATAAAATACTTAATAAATTTTATTTTCTCTGGAAAAAATTCAAACACGTTTTCGAGAATATGCCATATATGAACAGTACTGTAAGTAAATATAAACATATTAAATGTGTCTATATTATTTAGTAGAATCTGGATTATGCAATAATGTGTGTCGATCCAACCCCACATAACGAAAGAGTATTATGTAGATACTGGTCATCTTGCTGGATGAGTGAATTGAAGACTGGACCGTGTTAAAAAATTTTCCAAGGCAGAATAACCCAGAAGAAACAGTTAAAATTTGAGTCACTTGAAAGCCTAAGATTTGGGCAAAATCGATATTATTTAACGATAGCTGTAACCGTAGTATCAAAAATGACGGTAGATACTTTTACATGCCGGTTCCAGTTATAACGACTTTTACCAAATATTTTAACATTTTTTTACATATTTCCCCTGCCGGCAGTTAACAGGCTTAAAATAACCCCTCCGATTGTGCTGGGCAGAAAATGAAATAGTTTGCATCTTTGCTAAGCCCCGGTGTATATTTATAGTATCTTTTTGGCGGTCCACGGAGAGGCAGCGGTAGCGACATGCATTTAATTTTTTTAGCCGTGATTTTGAACGTAATTACGGATGCTATATGAAGCTACGGACGGATTGATCGACAGACAGCGAAATGAATATGTTTGATAAGGTCAACTTTTCTGCCAACACAAATCTTTCGAGATATTTATTTTTCGAAGTCATCCATTGCGACTAACTTTTCATTAAATGTATAACGCATCGTTTCACCCGTTTTACGTTCAATTTCCAATAATCTTTTCTTCTACACAACGCTTCATATCGTACAAATTGAAGTATTGTCCTTCCCAGGGCGTAGCGTAGACGTGCTGGCAATTTAAGAGCTACAACCCTTCGTCGGGCCGTAGCAATATTTTTCATCCCCCGAGGGATTATTTTCAATTTCTGATAAAAAAGTAATAAAGCTTGTTACAGCTCGGGTAAATTCCGCGAATCTATAAGAACTTTTTGTACTTTGAGAGATTAAATGTTGGTGAATAAATAAAGAGAGCTTATCAGTATTTATAATACTAAAATAATTTTTTTCTTCCTCACCCTACATTTACTTCTCCCACAGAACACGTGTAATCTATGTATGAATAAATAATCTCCTTACAAGGTGTAATAGAGCTAGTTCACAATAACTTATAGGTGAATTCCTGCCTTGATCATGAGTCGAAAATGTTCAAGCAACCGTTACGCATATCTCCGAAAGACTTATTCTTTGCAAAATGTTGGACTATCATTACAGTAACTTTTATCAAATATGAAAAATTCATTAATTAAAAAACTTTTTAATTCCAATTAGAAAACATTCCGATTGGAATTTTTTCAGAGTTTTTGATTAACTATTATTGTAACAAGTGAATTTTTCGTAATCGATATGAATTACTGTAATGATACCTCAACGTTTTGTAAAAAAATAGGTCAGAAATATTGAAAAAAAATGTAAACTTTGATATTGCATAACTCCGTAACTATTGATATTAGGTCATGGTAGCTTCAACATTTTCGACTCATAATCAAGGGGCAGGAATCCAACTGTTAAGTATTGTGGACTAGCTCTGTTACACCCTGTATATAATCAAAAGTATGAAAATTTAATACTATTCATTATTGTATGATCTATTCGATATTTCTATTATTCATAATATTGTTCCATTATTCTAACGACTATAAGCTGTCTGCCACAGAGTATAAGAATTTATGGAGATAAACTAAACCCGTAGTACTCTAAGCAAGGAGGTTGAATCAACGGAAGAATGTCTTCCCTCGCGTTTTTAATATACATTTATACGTTTTTAATATACATTTATACCGCAGTCAAAGTATTTATTCCTGCATAAAAGTAAATCTCCCTGTAAACAACATTATCTTTTAATTTTTCGTTCCAAATAGTCTCTGAAAAGTAAACAGAGTAAAAATCTCTTCTTGTAATAAAGCGCTTTTATTTTACCTTTTAATAGTATAAAGATTGACTTTTTCATAATTGTTTTACAATTTACAAGCTCGTAGTAAGTCAATGTAATAGTATGTATGTAAGTCAAACGTGTTGGAATTAGGTTGGGTATCAAGAAATTTACGTTAGTTCATATCTGTATGTTTTGGTGGTCTGTGCTGCCTCTTCTCTGTATCTCCACTCAACCGATCTCTACCAAATTTTGAATAGTTGCTTTTTATAACTCTTAAAGTAATGAGTAATTCATCCCACCCTAAGGATATCTAATCCTCTCCTTGCTGCACCAACTTTTGCATACATTGTTACACTTTAGGGCCTGCGCAAAATGAAGGTATTCCTTAAACTATTTTATTATTATTGCTATGCTCAGTTGATTCTACATGCTGCAGTTTTGTATATCTTTTGTATATTTTGACTGCGTCTTATATCCAGATAAGACGCGTTCGGTTTCTGACGTTGGATTTGGGATTACTATGTATCGTGACAATAAAGATACTGTGGTGGTAATATATACGACATTCAATTATAATGGTAACGAAAAGGTTCGCGCTCTAGCATTGTAGACATTTAAACAATAAACATAAAAAGAAAGAGTAGCTTGTTGGTCTTGTGGTTACAACACTCGCCTCGTGATCTAAAGGTCGCGGGTTCGAATCTCACTCCAGACTAGCAAGTTAGTCCTATTTTCATAGCACAAGCGTTTAGCTTAGTTTGAAAATAGCAAGAATATTGATGTGACACGTATTCCGTGTTCGCATCTCTATTTAATTATTAAAAAAAAAAAAAAAACATTCTCTCGGACAGGTGTCGCCATATGCTCACATATACCCATTTTTCCGTTCGCGCATGCGCCCGTCACTCGTGCTCGTACGCAGGTGCTCACAGATAACACATTTACATTATAACTAAGATTGATAAAATCTTCTTCACATGATTTTTAAGTTATTATTTTTGATCGTGGGTATCATTTCAGCAGAGTGTCGAGAAATTTGAAGTCATTTAAATATTATTCTGAAATAAACATATAAAAATAAATATACACGAGTAAAGAAAATTAAAGGTCACCGACATGGTATCCACGAAATGGGTAATATAAATCCGTTCTCCATTAAACATCCAATAAATCAAAATTTTATCGAAATGTTTATCCACAGCCAACGCTAATATTGAAATGAATCGCTCGTTCATTTTTAAAAGGATCGAGGAATAGTTAGATTTCCCTCCGTCATAATTTAATACGGTTCAAAGAAATACCAAGCTTTCATTTTCACCGAAAAGAGTATTTGCACTACACATATTTTTATTTCATTTAATATGTAGCCGTGTCCTTGGAGATATTTTTTATATCAATAAATCGTCGATATTGGCAATACTTTTAATCATTATTCGACAACAAAAAATAATTTCGAAAATTAAAAAATATTTTTTTGCTTTATCTTATATTATAGCTTGAATTTCAATTAATAATTTCAGTCATCACTGATACAGAGTTATAGTAATTTGAAGCTAGCGTGGTAGGTTAATTAATTTTTACAGGAATTACATTATTCATTTGCACTTTTCCCGAAATTCCCTTTTTCAGATTTTTGGAAATGATATCTCAAAAACTATTAGACCGATTTTGTTCAAATTTCGCTCACATTTTACAAATCACAATAGTACGTATCGGAAGCGTGTATTTTTTAATTTATCTTCTTTTGGTGCATTGCGTAATAATAATTTTTTATTATAACGGAAGTTACTCACGTGAAGCATGCGGAAATGCATGTAGCGGAAATGCGTGTAGCGGAAAGCAGCGTATAGTGGAAATGCGAAACCACGAAAAGCACGCGCATTCATTAAACTGTCAAAAATTTATTTACTTAAAATTAGTTTTCCAGCAATATAAATAATGTATTGTCGACCACCTTGAATCCAGTACCAATCATAAAGAGGCTCAATTTAAAAGCTGACGAATGATTGGTTGAAGATTGATTGAATTGAAAATTTGGATTATTTATTGAATTACGATTTTAGATGCGTATTAGGATTTCATATTTTTTGATAAAATATGCCGTTTGCTTATTATTAATTATTATTTTCTCCTCTATTCTTTTTCTTTGCTCAACGTCATCACTATTGACTCCATTAAATTGTCGCTACATCTTAGTTTTATCTTTGTGTATTTAAATACAGTAGGTGTAAAGCATTATCTCAGTATGCAGTCTAGATTTATTTTGGATTATTCCACGTAAAATAAATGTAAAGGGCCCTGTTGTCTTGTTATGTCCTAGATTCGGTTTCTTATCTGAGCACATGTTTAATTAGCGCCTTCTAAAGCGTAAATTTGGTATTTTTGGAGCGAAGACGGAACCCGAATTAGTGGATAAGACCGAAGCTGCACAGAATTCTCGTTTATTTTGTACTCGCCCATCTCTTCGCTAACATTGCTTGTAATATTTACTGAAGAGCTAAAGTTCGTGATCCTCTCTACTGCATGGAATGTTTACCAATAGATACACACTTGAGACACTTGAGATATATCACGTATACATACAGGCATATTTTTGGATCTTTGATAACATAGTATTTAAAATATAGAATTCTATTTTTTTTTCTTTTTTTGAAATTCTTTATTGAATATAAAATAAATACGTGTTACAGTGACAGTGAATATTAAATATTTTCATACATGTTTAAGTGTCTCCAGAAAAGTTGAAACTTGTGTTTAGGGACTGGAGTATATGATGCATAATGTTAGAGCATGAATGATAAGTATGTATAAGTCAATAAATGGAACAGTGTAGAGAAATATAAACATCATAAAATAAATATTAGTGAATTAAGTATACAAATTATTTTCGGAGTACAGTTATTTTTTAATTCTTACTATTTTTTGTTTTGATTATGTATTATTCTATTTGTTTTATGTATTTATTGAATTTTTGTATGTTGTTCCTCATTTCTGATATTCATTGGTAGATTATTGAAATATAGATAAGTGTAATGGTGTTGTGTGGCTGTTTTGTTTTATTTGAGAATGTTTAAACATCCTATTATTTTCGCTATTTCTATCAAAGCTAAATTTAGAAATTTTTCCAGTGTATTATAGGATAAAACAGGGCTAGTCCATAACACATGGATATTCCTGTAAAATGTTCCGTTAAAATCTCCTATCAAGTCGAAAATGTACCAAAATCAATGTCCTTATATCAATATAGGCATATATCGAAATGGGCGACCTCTAAGTTTACATATTTTTTCCAATATTTTTGACTTATCTTCTGTCAAACATTGGATACACATTACATTTTGGTTACCATGTATTTGATTTAAAATAAGTAAAATCAAACATAATAATTTCGTTGTCTGTCCGTCTGTCCGCCCATCTGTGTCTGTCCGTAACTTCGTGTAACGTCAGTGATTTCAATGGGGCTTACACCCCAGGCCAGCAAACCCGAAGGCGGCAACGACAGCGATGTTGCTACCGTCCGAGAATGCATTACACGTCCAAAATATAGTATATATATAGGACTTAACAGAGACATTTAATGTTCCGCCCAGTATTATCGCCAGGGTTTAAAATAGTACAAATACAGCCGGCAGGGGAAAAATAAAATAAATATATTAAATATTTTGATAAACGTCGTTATTGCTATTTCATGGGTGTTGGCTATATTAAGTTAATGAAAGTAAAAAATTATTCTTTAGGAACCGGCATGTAAAAGTTGCATCATTTTTGATGGGCTATATATAAGCTAGTAAAATTATAGAAAACCTTGAATAAAAAATCCGTTTCATATTTCTGATGAGACCTGCAGTAAAATGGCGTGCTGTTTTACAAGTTGGAAATTATTATGGTAAAATAATGCATACATTGAAAAATATAACTAATAAAAGATTTTTTAATAACCAAATTAATTAATCAATTAGAAAGACATACAGAAAAATCTAATTCACGAAAAAATATTAGGTTACTACTGGGATTCGAACCAAGGTCACCTACTTTCCGGGGCCGGTGCTCTGACCACTAAGCTATAGCAACCCTCTATGTATCCGTGAATATATCGACCTTATATGTAGTTCTTATTTTTATTAATTGATTAATTTTTACTTTTGTCCATAGAGCAATCCACTTTTTGAATTAGATTTTTCTGTATGTCTTTCTAATTGATTAATTAATTTGGTTATCAAATATTAGGTCCTTACATATGAAATTGACGTTTTACCGTACTGGCAAATTTGATCTCAAATATCTTCTCTTTGGTTAGGAATTCCAAATCCAAATTTTTACAGCTATTTACTCATGTATTTGTGTTTTGAAAATTATAATTCATTTGTTTTTTCCTCAATTGTTTTTTTCTTTGCGAGACTCAGTTTACAAAATGAAAAACTTGAAATATCGCGTTATTTACGAGTACGAGTTCCACCGTGGCACCAGTGCTGCAGAAACGGCTCGAAGGATTAATGATGTGTATGGCGACGGTGCCGCAAAAGAAAACACAGTGCGTTTTTGGTTCCAACGTTTTCGTTCTGGAAATTTCGACCTGCAGAACAAGCCCCGTGGACGGCCGGAGACCAAAGTTGATAATGAAGAATTGAAGGCTATTGTGGAAGCGGATCCATCGCAAACCACATCCGAGTTAGCTGCAGGCTGCGGTGTTAGTGATAAAACTGTTTTAATCCACTTGAAGCAAATTGGTAAGGTGAAAAAGCTTGAAAGGTGGGTACCTCACGAATTGAGTGAAGCAAATCAACAAACGCGAGGTTACTTGTGAGCGTTTGGTGGACTAGTGCTGGTGTCGTTCACTACAGCTTTCTTAAATCTGGCCAGACGATTACGGCAGATGTCTATTGTCAGCAACTGCAAACCATGATGGAAAAGCTAGCTGCTAAACAACCGAGGCTGGTTAATCGCTCTAGGCCACTGCTGCTTCATGATAACGCTAGACCACACACTGCACAACAGACGGCTACCAAATTAGAGGAGCTTCAATTGGAATGTCTAAGACATCCACCGTACTCTCCGGACCTTGCCCCAACAGATTACCATTTTTTTCGAAATTTGGATAACTTCTTGCAAAGGAAAAAATTCAACTCCGATGGGGCAGTCCAAACCGCCTTCAAAGATTTTATTGATTCCCTTCCGAATGGTTTTTTTAGTAAAGGGATCGATGAACTACCTATGAGATGGCAAAAGTGCATAGATAGCAATGGTACATACTTTGATTAAATAAATATATTATAATAAAAAAAAATCGACTTTATGTTCCTCCCATACTAAACGTCAATTTCATATGTAAGGACCTAATATTTCACAGAACTTTGTTCTGAAAAATTACAACTTCACAAATATGAATGTGTTCTTGAATATATATAAAGATTTTTTATCTTATTTCAACTCAAGTTTACTCAAGAATTTGACGTGAAAAAAGCGACACAAATAATTTTGAGTTGAAAGGGGTACGAGATTACGTAATGTCAAGATGGCCACGTCAAATAACGGTCTTCAAAGGTCAAAATGACAAATATTTGCGTCGAATCGAAGAATATTCCTAACAGAATTTGACAATTTGGCAATTTAATACATTTCTCGCCACGGATCAGCAACGAGACAAGGAACTATATTCATTTACCAAATCGAAAGGACTTAAAGGATTACATGATTTCAGGGAATATTAAAGGAATCCACTGGAGCACGAGATGAGAAATTGAAATTCCATTTCTACAACAGGGTTATTCAGTGGAATAAGATGGTTTTACGTGGCACAACGTGGTTGAATTAATTTTTGTAATCATGTGTAGGGAATTATCGGAAACTGATACAGAATACGATATTAGTCCGGAAATTTTTATGATTAATATTTTCGATTTATACAGGGTGTCCCGTATCTCGACGTCAAGCCGATATCGGGTGATAGGCCAAGTCATAATAGTTATCAGAAAAATATTTAAAAAAAAAGTTAGTTAAAACTGGGCAAAGTATTGATTTTGAATACTTGTTTGGGTCAAAAAGCAATATTTTCTTCCGAGCTCGAGCAGTTGGATTTTGAATTTTGGACAATAGTTTACAGAAGCATTATTCAGGATTACATGATAATAAAAAAATGAAGAAAAATTAAGATTTGTAGCAAGAGGACAGAGAGAACATAGAGAGACTGAAAAGACCGTCACAGGGTGTAGATTTTTTTTTAATGTTTATAATTTTTAAAACACACGACTTAGATTTTTTTAAATATTTTTCTGATCGACGTCGAGATGCGGGATACCCTGTATATGTATAAGTTACACAATTAAATGAACGACGAAATGCTGAAACACTCGATGCTTACCTATTTCAGTTTCTCATTAAAATTGTTATTTTGTGGTCTTGGATCAAAATGATATCACGTGACATTCACGCTAAACTGAAATCTAGAGCTTTCAAAGTTTCGGTTAAACATATTTGTGATTTTACGCATATTATGTACATAATCTAATCATCCATAACATTCTTACATTTTATGTAAGAATTATTGTGGATGTTCTTAAAAAATACTGCAAGTGCTACTAAAATATAACATTGTTTTCGTCTTATCCCCCCTATACTTTTTCGAATTTGAAAATTTTTTAGCTGTTTATTTTCCATATAATTTTTTTTGAACATCACTATCCCCACAAAACGTTTTAAAAAGACGTTTTTATGCAGGTTTCAAATTTAAATTAATATTATAATATTAAAACATTTAATTTTGGAACATCAAAAATAATAACAAGATTCCCATCAATTTCACATGATACATTTAATTCATACATTTGTTGTTTGACATTAACCACCTTCTGAATTACATCACCGATTTTGGAGTCGACACTCTTGCTGGAAAGGAGAGTTCCTAGCATGGGCACCAAATATTCAAGTGTTCTCATTTCGTACTAGTTTGTTACAGTTTTTAACAATCAAAGATTGATTTTTAGCACGTCTTGTAATTTTGCCATGAGCAACCACCTTCTTATATATTTATTTCGCTTTCGTGATTTTCTTTAATCAGTAGAAATATAACAAAAATATTTTATATAATCTAAAGGGATTATTGTCAGAATTTTTATGCAAAATAGCCGATTTTGATTAAAATGTCAACGAAATTCTTGGTTTTATAAGGTTACGATCTGGCTTAGTATTTTTAAATAAACTTGCATATTTTATTTCACAAATTGTATTTTTTGAACAAATTTCAACAAATCTTGCTCCATCATGGAACCGAATTCATTAGTGCAGCTCTATTGCAATGGTTAGACACGATTTTACCTACTCGGAGATTACAAGAATACATCAATTGTGGTGAAGCTATCTGAAAGTGTTTCTAAATCTAAAAACTCATTAACACTTTGAATAAACCACTTTTTTTTCCTAAAATGTTTTTGTTTTTATTTTTTCCTTCTCGAAAAAAAAAACTGTACTCAGCTGTCACATTCCGCCGAGTAACCCTGTACCTGTAACTATTTTTTACCTCGGAGGTGACTTCACTTTACTTTGTATTGTGAATGGTTATCTAGTACGTACATATCACGTAATTGTATGACATAAATTTCACGCGGTCGTTGAACTATAATAGCGACCTAATACCGCTAAATATGTATTATTCATTAATAATGCTGATTCATGATGTTGTGCCAAAATATGTATTTTTTATTACTAGCAGAAAGCAATCGGCTCACGCTTTCTTGTTGCTGGGCCCTGTGGGCGGCAAGTTTACGTTCGTCATTGGGAGATTCGATAAGTAGGAAGTTCAAAGCATTCTAGATAGGTCTGAATGTTTAACATTTTCACGGGGTCGTGGCGGTGGGGGACAAATAAAACACTCAAAATAAGATTATTTAAGTCTGTTGAACAATTTATACTCGTCTTTCTTGAATATTCGCAAGATTGCAATTGCACATATTTAATTAAGGTCCAGTAGATACTCTCTTAATTTATCCGATCAATACGCGCGCTATCTGTTTCGTTCGTTTATCTCTGGTATCTCTTCTGTCGAAACAAAAACTATAGTGGCTATGTCGCCCTTTAAATAAGGAATTTCGCAAAATTTCGGGTATGATCGACTGACTTCTAAAGTTTTCTAATAATTTTTAATTTACTGTGAAACGTCCAGAGTGGATAATGTGAATTTTTTTTGTTTATTTTGTTTTTTGAAAATTTATTGTGTTGCCCTACTTAATAGCTTTAATAATAATGTTGTATATAAAAAATAGTATAAATATTCAAAGGCACTATCATACATAAATTTATAAATTGTAAAACTTCAATCACATTTAAAATTATGAACCTACCTATAAGACCATCGACAGAAATTAAAAACCAAGAGCATCTTTTATTTTTTAAAATTATAACACTGTAAAGAAGAAGTTTAAATAAACATATATTTTTTAATATATATGTGAGTACTATGAATGCGAGATTAAAGCCCCAGATTATAATTCACGACCACACAGTTTACCATTTTTCTAACAAACGTTTTGTGATACTTATTATAGTAATATATTTTCTCGTTTCCATATAAATAAATAAAACATATATAACTTTCAACTTATTTTTTTTAATAAAAGCTTGCAACGTGGAGCGGATAAACGCTTATATATTTTTAATATAAAAATCTAATATTCTGTTAACTTTTCATCGGAAAATTTCTAATAACTTAAGTACCGTCTACCTTTTTTAAGGCTTTGTGAATAATTTTTAACATTTTTTATTACATAAAACTGCCTCTGAAATGAGTTTATTCCCACAAACTGCGGAGAAAAATGTTTTTGTTTACTCACTTATTTGTCTTGAATATTGTATGAAAAATTCAATTTTGGCGATTGTGGGTATTCCTCTGAGAGCCTTTTGTTTATTACGAAGCATTGTATAAAAAGGTCATAGTGATTATATTACTTTCGTAAAAATATATCATTTTCAAAACCTTAATAATGAACCTTGTAGGGACGTGCTAAAGCCCAACAATACGCCTTGTCTAAAAATTATTTCATCCAAATTGATTGTGACATAAATATAGATTAATTAACTAATTATAGATGAAAAAGAAAGAGAAGGGAAGACATCTATACAAATTAGAGCTTTGAAAGTTACACAAAAAAATAAAGTTACTAACCGTAGACTGCGTCAGCAATTGCGCCTTGGTAACCTTATAATATAATCCTTATATTTATATTTATCTACATAACATATGTGGGGTATAAAATCAAAAGCAGCAATATCCAAAAATTAAAAAAAATATTTTGAATGCTGTCACCGAGGATTTTTAATTTAAAATGTACTGAATTCAAGATTTTATATTTTTACCCCTTCCAAAATAACGTTTTCTATAAATTTGCAGGCTATATTTCCTATAAAATCTTGAATTTATATTTTTTACATTATAAATTAGTAATTTTAATTAAATAATTACATTACAAATTAATAATCCGCGATGACTCTATTGATATATTTTTTTTGGATATTTCTGCCTTTGCTTTTATATCGACGGTCTATAGGCATTCTGTCTAGGTAATCTGCAAAAAAATATTTTTTCGATTTACTCTCTTAAAACATTAAAATTACTCATTAATAAAAAATTGCGTGCAAGGCAGTAAAGGAAAAGTATACCATTTTTTAACATTATACGAAAATGTAGAGTAAATCGTAGGTTGAAAATAGTAAAAAAAAAACGATTTTTTGCAGATTCGACTGAATACATTGAGACCGTCGATATCTTTTAGTGAGACATTTCTTTTTCCAAAAGTATTGGATTTAAGTTCCGGCGCTAACTATATTTATGTATGCGTATTTTTCTTTTAATAAAATATTCATCACGCCGTTTTCCTGAAGAGATAGAATGCCACACTTTTGCCTCATCCACTATATAGAAATACCATAAGAAAACAAAATTTGCCATCAATTATGATCAAGTAAATAAATTACAATAACGTAAAATAGTGTATGATTTTTGTGTCAAATTAAATTAATATAGCAAATATTTAATCTACCATGTAGCTACCAGCAACGTCTTTAATTCCCAACTGCAAAGGCTTCCTAGACTAGCAAACAGATTCGAGCAACTTGACGTCTTTGCCGACAACTTTATGATATTCAAACATATTTCGAAAGGTGTATTGAAAGATTACTAGTATTTGTCAAATCGGATTTAAATAATTGATTTGTATTTGTTTTGATTGTTGGTTGAGTGAGATAACTAATTGTTATGTAACATTTTTATTATATTATGTTTTCCTTATGCCCCTGATTTGTTATATTCTTGCTTTTTACTTTATATTATATTTATCTAAATATATTTGTATTTATATTTTTAGTATTTGATTTCCAATTTATCATTATTATTTTTATATGTTATTATTATTTCTCTTTTAACTATCCATTATATAAATTTATTTTACCTATTTCTTTGTAAAAACCTTGTAGGGCATTAATAAATAAATATATAAAATAAATAAAAAATCTACCATTTATAAAAGGTTCATAAAATTAGAATCAGAGCCTCCCGACTTACAAATATTTAATAATTAAGCATTATCATGAGAAAAAAAAACGACACAAAGGCTGGGTTAAAATTACCTCTCATTTCAATGCGTTGGATTAGACGTGGATAGTAATCATCACCTCACACATGGAGTTCGCCTTGACCGTTTTCATAAACACAAGTCGAATCAAAAGTATTGCGGCTAATCTCAACTCGGCACAGAATTTGAAGAAACGGATAGCATACGCGTTGTCGTGAAGAAAAGGTCTATGCGTGATTTATTTTAAGACTAGCTGCAACCCGTTAAAAATGACGGAACATTGGTTCGCGTCTCTATAGTATATATTTATAGCATCTTTTTGGCGCTCCACGGAGAGGTGGCCGGTTCGGGTTTGGTGGCCCGGGGTTCAAGCCCCATCTCCGGCCGTATTTTTAGCCGTGAATTCGAATGAAATTACAGCGTCATACAAAGTTACGGAGACAGACAGACAGACGGACGGACAGACAACGAAATTATTATGTTTGATACACCTGTTAAAAATCACGGAACAAAAAATACATAAAACGAAGTATTATTTATTTATTTATACATGGGAAAATAAAAATCATGTTCAACGTCGAACGCAGGAGGCGTTAATTAATGGTTTGCGTCTTGGCTAAGTCCTTATAATAATATATATATATTGTATATTTTTGACGGACCATGGAGAAGCGACGATGGCAAAGATGTCACTTGCCGTCCGCGCATTCGAGACTCGAGTCTTTATTTCTCCAGCCGTGTAATTTCCTTTTTTAGTTGTGAATTTCAAAAAGATAAGGACTTTCGGGACAGACAGACAACGAAATAATTATATTTGGATTTGATGAAAAATTGTCAGTTACCGATTGATAATAAAAAACCGTCATGAAAAAAATCTATACCGGCTTAATAATACAAAAAACTATCTAGAAAAATTATGTTTTTGATTTTAAGTATCCCGATGTATTCAATACATTTTTTTCCAGAAAACTATCTTCTTCTTCTTGTGTTTCTCTGGTTTTCGAATGTTGGTGGTTGGACCGTGAATTTCCCAAACGATTGCCCCACATTCTAAAGCCAAGGTGTGCTTTATCTTTCAAGATTTGAATTCTTCATTCGAAACTTAGGATAAATGCTTGCGGTTGATTGAACGATCAAAAACGAGTGAAGTTCCTGACCATATCTCAAAGCTAAAAAAATAACACAACGTCACGTAAGTCGATACAAAGAGAAAATTTCAATATTAAACACGAGTTTAGATTAAATTTGGCTTGATTATCACTTAGCTAAGTTAGCTAAGTCTTCAGCCCTTGTCACTCAATCATGCTAAATTGGGGGTTCTGGATTCAGTTCCCGATAATGTTACAATACATTTACATGATTTCCTCAAGCCTGTTTCAATTTATAAAGCTGTTGTATTCCAAATAAATAGATGGTGCTGTTCTCACAGCCTTTAGTGGCGGCCGAAACATATAGTAAAAGTGCGTCATTTTTGACGGGATACATATATAGCTAGTAAATTACTTATATTAATAAAAAAAATTAAGTAAATTCATAATTTATGACTTGATAAATGAATAAATATTTTTCAGTACACCTAGTTACTAGTTACGTTTTTACAGTGCCTTCGTTACTGGGCCAAATAAAATTCAGTACACCTAGTTACTAGTTACGTTTTTACAGTGCCTTCATTACTGGGCCAAATAAAATTCAATATCCCTTCCCGTAGACTCAGAAATAATGAACTGTTGTTCTTTAGCCATCATAGAACCAATTATGGATTCCATGCTCCCATGTCACGGTTATGTCGTCTTATAAACTCAAGACAGGATCTGGACTTATTCGGTGTAAGTCTGTCCAGATTCAAAAAATTTCTGTTTAGATAGTCTAGATCTTGTCTCCATCTCGTTAATACTTTTCATTTGTCCTTGCTTTTTTTTAAACTGCTACAACTTTTAATCTTATGTATTTTATGTTGTTCATGTTATGTAATATATTTTATTGGACTATGTCCGTTAATTTCAATAAATAATTTTTCGCATACGTAACATTGTGCTAGCGTAGCACACAATATAAAAGTTTCGTGATGTTGATAAAACTGCATTTAACAATGGAATTAAAATAAAGATCAAAACTAAAAACACTGATTTTTTTTTTAATCTGTCCATAAATCACTGATAAATGGTTATTAAAGCTTGCGTATTTTAGCGCGGAATGAATGTGGTATCTGCCGCCTGTGACGTCATTTGACCTAGTCGAGTCTTTGCCCCACAGGCACAAACCGAACACAAGCCGGGTCGTGTAGGTCAAGTGACGTCACACGCTGGAACGTCGCATGAAACGAAATAATTTTTGCAACATTTCTTTAAAGTCTCGTAACTGTTTAATTTGTAGAGGTATTTTAATGATTTTTTTACAGTTTTGTTTCGAATTACTTACACTTAAATAAGTGGAAATTTTTTCATTTTCAATAAAATTATATTCACGGTTTACACCTATTGAAATAAAATATGTAAATTATATATGTAAATATACAGGGTGTCCCGTATGTCGACATCAAGCCGAAATCGGGTGATAGGCCAAGTCATAATAGTTATCAGAAAAATATTTAAAAAAATATAAGTCATGTGTTTTAAAAATTATAAGCATTTGAAAATAAACCAAAAAACTTATACCCTGTGACGGTCTTTTCACTCCTGTTGCTACAAATCTTTATTTTTCTTCATTTTTTTTTATTATTATGTAATCCTGAATAATGATTCTGTAAACTTTTGTCCAAAGCTCAATGTCCAAGTGACATTTTCTTCTAGCTTGGAAGAAAATGTCATTTTTTGACCAAACAAGTATTCAAAATCAATACTTTGCCCAGTTTTAACTGACGGTTTTTTTTTAATGAATTGGCCTATCACCCGATTTCGGCTTGACGTCGAGATACGGGACACTCTGTGCATGCAACAGCGTATAAATAAAATTTATAGAACACTATCTTTTAAAATAATTTATAAAATAATAAAAAAATAAATATAATTTAAAATAATAAATGTCTTTTAAAATAATAAACAAAATGTTGTATTTTTGTTTGGTTATGCAATAATAATGCATATTTAAAATGTGCCTTAAAGAGACGCAAGGGAGACATCCCCTCTCATAAAAATGGGGTTTTGTTCATCTTTTTAAAATTTTATATTCTGTGACAGAATTAAAAAAAAAAACATATTTTTGCTAAATATATCCCAATTAAGTATTGACACCTTTTACCATTCTTTTGAATTTCTTTAGCTATATTTTGTTGTAATTTCCACAAAATGCTCTCATATTGCGGCAGAGACTTGTCTACACTGTGCCTCGCAGCTGCGCAGGTGCTAGAAGCCGCGAACGCGCCATAAACGAATGTAGAACTCCTTTTTTTTGCACCGTGAGGCGTGTTTATCTCAGACGGCCATGGAAAGGTTCAAGATCCAAAAATGGTACCACGTGATTAGTGTAGGTGTGGTTTAATGGTCTTTGTGTGTATACGAGAGCTATTAATAAAACGTATTGGGCGGGAGTTATTATTAGATTGAAGGCTTTTATCTGCCACGTGATGAGAGACACCGCGTCAAATCTACGTGCATAGATTTAACGTATAAATATATATGCATAGATTTAACGTTGAAATCTATGTTGCACTGCATCACAATCATTATTGTTCTGATATTCGAATAAGTTTCTTTTAAAGTTATTATCTTTATTTTCAGCTTCTGTACATCCATTACAGGACACAAGCGGCGTGCAGTCGGTACTTTACTACGGTAACTAAGGTGCACTTAGCTAGTGTTTCTAAGATCGTCATAAATCGATTAAATATGCACGCACTCAAAACATTCATGTAGTAATTATTATCATAATAGCTGTGACCCGTCATTGCGTTATTGCGTTTTATTAGGTTATCATTACTTGGGCTACTCGGCAGCGTTAGTATCGGACATTGTTGCATAGAAATTGATGCAGTTTTTTTGCTTTTTATGCTACATTCTTTTATTAACGTAGCGCTATTGACGGACACTATTACACAAAAAATAATGCAGTCACCGAGGATTACTAATTTACTAATCGCATATAATAATAATTTCGAATGTCCATCCGTAACCGTAACAAGAATCCAATAACTGAATTTATTACGTTTTCAAAATACCTTACTATGACTTCGGATAATATACATAAAAGTTCACATTATTCATTGATCTCCTATTGATAACTAATAATGAATTAATGTTAAGTTGAAAATTGAAAATTCCGTCATTGTTGACGGGTTATATAATAGCTATATTTTTCTTCTGTAATATAACTACATTCCTTATTGAACATGTTGATTTTGTTTTTCACGTTATCTGGTGGCTAGTGGTATTCCTTTAATCCTTTGTAAAAAAAACATTTTTGTGTATTTGTTTTGTTTTGTATTTTATATGTCTTCTACATTCACAAAATACAAAACACTCAGTCACCATTATAGTTCATCTTTTTATCTTATCAGATACTCCGTTCACTGCTATTTCATCATTGCCATTTATCTTACATTACCATTTATCTTATCTTAGCGATAATTATATATATATATATATAAGCGATAATAATCCTGCCTTCAAAGCACAATTAACTTTATTCCCGCAGCCACCCTCCTTTCGATACCTTTCTCGACCTTCACATCCCCTGTGAATATACTTCTCAAAAAGCTGCGGACGAAATTTTGAAATTAAAGATACTTAAAAAAGTATTAAATTACTGTTTCAGTCCAGGGGTTCTTCCTTTTGAGAAGCCTTTTATAATTTTGTGGTTTCATCCTGTTAAAAGTTTTGAATTGTCGGGAGAGCCCTTAAGTCCCTGGAACCTCTGAAGTGGACCCAACAAAAACTACACTTTTTTAAATTGAGGGCGCATGGCGCGACCCGGTTACAAGCATTCATTATTTATCGTTATATCCCATCTAGTCACACTTTCAACCCTCTCGGACACCACCTCTTTGGATTTTAGGGTTTATTTTGGCAGATTGAGGATCAAAAATTTGGTAGTGAAGAAAATAATTCTCACCCTACCTGGAGTACCTTCTGGTGTTCGTGAAATGGGTCGCGAGATGTACGCAAGTGTCATGCGATTTGCGACAAAGGCGGAATTATACTCGCGGCCTATTTACAATGAATTTGTTTGGGATACACTGAAGTTGCATGTGAATTGAAACTTACAAGATTAAATGCTTCTAGTCGATCGAACGGTTAAAGTAAAGTAAGTTGATGAAGATTAAAAAAATCTTAGAAATCTTCTCCTATTCGTCGTCAAAAATTTGAGGAGAACTCGATGTGCATAAAACGCCTGAAACGTTTGTGGCGGTTGAATGAAGAAAAGTTTGTAAACTGAAACAACCAAATGAAATCTTCGGAAACTTGACTAGTGGATTTGAAAATTTTATAGTAGTACAATTTTTTTAGTAGTACTTCTTGTAGTTCATTAAAGTAGATGATGATTTTTAGTTACTTGCACACTTTTGTAGTATGTACTTCATTTATCTCACGTCATGCAGTTTATTACTCCCTTTCTTTTAACTCGTAGCGTCTGCTTCTCTGATCGATTTTCAACCCCTTTCCAATCCAATCAAGCTGAAACTTAGTAGACAGACCCGTGGCGACGATAAAAATGATCTAACAAATTTTCGTTCAAAAAAATTTAATTGTAGTATATGTAATTTTGGATTTTTCGAAATTTTAACGGTTTTTTCAAATTGGAAACCATACAAATGAGAAAGGACGTGTGGAGAAGGCGCGAAACCTGTTTTAACTAGTCCGACTCGAGCCATGGTTCCGATCAGACGGTTTCGCCGACGCCGTGCCCCCTATACCAATTATTACGTTTTCAATATTCTGTAAGTTTTAAGGATAATAATATTCATGGAATATGTTTTCCACATGAACTGAAAGCAAGAGGAATATGTTGATAGAATATCAAATTGGAAACAATACAAATGAGAAAGGGAGTATAATAAAAACTTGTTTTTTTATGGGTTAATATTTTGAACTATGAAGTGCGTAATGTTTCGGTACCTACTAGAAATGTAGCGCACACTTTGTAGTCTTTAAACTGGGGAACGTGTGCGTGTTCTAGTCTTCATTTTGAAATGTAGTATTTTCCTTTGCTAGATGTTTACGAAGCTGGTTAGAGAAGAAGTTTAAACTTTCCAACAATGTTTAGAAAGGTAGGTAGACCAGAGTAAAACATGCGTCCAGTTAAAATATTTAGATTTCTCAAATCAAGGTCGCAATTGTCTAAAACCAGTCCCTGGCCCCACACCGTCTGCCGCGGCGGCTGAGTACAAACAAGAACCACTCGCAAATTGTTCTTTTTTGCTATGACCAGCTGGCCGTCTAAATATATATGCGAGATGATCTCATTCTAATGTACATCAAATTCCTGAATACATTATTTTTTGTTTATTTATGCGTCTTTATTTAGTTAATAAAACTTATATTAACCGTGCATACAAATACTAAATACTGACTTTTAAATAATAATTCTATTGTATTTTTTATTGTGACGACTGCATTCCGTTTATAATATGTAAGTTTATATTTGTTTTTTATATTTACGATAAATAATTGTATTCCTGTAGTAATATAAACAGTTTCATGACGTATTTATTTTATTTCATTATATATTATGTCCATGAATATTTGGGTTAGATATACATAATTTTAGTTATGAAGTATTTTTTAATCTATCATTTAAAATATTACATATGAAAATCACTGTGTTTGTATTTAGTTCTTGTTTTACTCTGAGCCCATTTAAATCTGTTTAAATTTTATTAAATTAAGAGTAGGTACCGATTTCTCTTTAGAATCATTGCTGTCGCTCTGTTTTGCGCAATTAGAAAATTTTTACGTCTCCTTTGTTACCTAAATATAATATTGTAGAGAAATTTAAAAATGAGGGGCAATTATTCATTTATAAATTGTAATGGAAGAAATTTGTCGCATCTTTGAGCTTCGAACCCTTTTTGTTGAATTTGAAATTTTTTTGGACGTTTGAGACGTGTGTCCCTATTAGAAAAAAGTGCAATAACAACTCAATAAATGGTCGGATTACGACCTAATTAGGCTAAAAGGTCGATGGGAGTTGAAATTTAATCGCTCATCACCAGTTTTCAATAACAACGTACAAATTTAAGATTCCATGTTTGAATATTCGATGTCGCAGAGCGCGCGCGGTATTGCTGCTTAAGTTTTTGGACCTATGCTTTGTTAAGAGTCTGTGTTTTGTAAGAGTCCACCACATGTGATCACCGGATGTTTGTATCAGTTGAATGATTTAGACACAGTGGAAGATCATTATTAAAAATTGTCTTAAGGCATCCGAATACACTCCAGACTTCATTTGTTCTGCGAACAATTCGGTCAAGTTACGGTAATTTCTTATATTTCTTGTCAAACGAAGAAATAATATTATTATCGACTTGTTTATTGCGTGTCTATCGAGTCAGCAAATCAATTTAATATTATTTTATCTTCGAGACATTTATTTTCAATTCTATTCCGCTACAAATTTACTGTTGATATTTCCTGAATTGTGTTCAAAAGGACGTTTCGTAAGGACTTGTTTTTTTTCTTTCCAGTCGGCTTTTTTGATTTTATAAATTTTCTATTTTTATTTTACATATTTTAGTTAGGATAATAAGACGGTAATTTTAAAAAAATATTTAGTTATTCCTAATTAGGTTATTTCTTACTATATTAAGGAACGCTTAAGGTAACTAACTGTCGTTAAAATTATCTTTCAAAGCAGTAACATTCTGGGTTTATCATTCGATTTTAAGAATCGTATTGAATTGTATCATGATAATTATTTTTCACATTAACGAAACCTATTATGCGATAATATAAGAACATTATCACAGCTTTATTATAAGTATTGAAAATTCAAGTGAGAATGATTTCTAACCAACTTTAAATCGTTATAGATCCTCAATGATTATTTTAGATGAAAAATGGTAAAAGAAAACTAATGATGATTTTAAAATTCCTGTTTAATGATATCCGATTAAATATTTCATCGACTTTCATTTTTTTATTTTTCACAATATGACGTCTGGTTGAAGCCACATTGAATGCTGATTACTGTCATTTTATAAGTGATACTTGCAAAATCAAGACAAATCGATTGACGCAAGAATCATCAAAATCGGCCAATGCGTTTGGTCTCTAGAGTACCACAAAGGAATAAACATACGTACGTATGTGAGTAGCTTGTTGGTCTCGTGGTTAGGACTTTCGCCTCGTGATCCAAAGGTCGCGGGTTCGAACCTCACTCCAGGCCAGCAAGTTAGTCCTATTTTCATAGCACAAGCGATAAGCTTAATTTGTAAATAGTAAGAATATTGATGTGATACGTATTGCGTGTTCGCATCACTATTAAAATAATAGATAAAAATATATGCTGATAAACACATTACCCTCCTTTGCGTCGTACAGTCGGATAACAAATAAGACAGAAATATTAAAAAAAAAAAGCATTCTCACCAGGTCATGGTTGCTTGAGCATTTTCAACCCATTTTCAAGGCAGGAATCCACCTTTAAAGTTTTTGCTACTAGCTATGAGACACCCTGTATCTAAACAAAAATTAATCCGTTTTTGATCTCGGTTTTGTTTTGATCATACAACTGAAATTGCGAACCCCCTGTCAGAATTATATTTTTAAGTTGAGTAAATATTTAAAAAAAATACGACATTCAAACCGAGTTTTTTTGTTTCACTGTCAAAACCAGTTAGATGTGCCGGGTTGCTATGTGTTAAATTTAATAAATATCTGTGCTGGGCGATCATAATAATTTATGAACATGATTATTTTTTTTTATAAATTTTATTGAGTCTGTAATAACTATAATCACGGTGGCAATTTCGCCCCTCTCGCTCTCTCGAAGCAATTTACTGAATATTTATGAATAATGATTATGCTCTTAAATTATAAACCCGTTTGCAATTATGTCTAATTATGAGTATTATATTCAGTCAATACAGATATCGATCAACAAACAGTTCCGTATGCGTATTTTTCCAAATCGTTGGTACGTTAAATAGATAAATTAAAATAGCCGTAATTTAAGTAATTATTGAAATTCCTAGTTATGATATTTTTTTTAACAAATTGAAATGCAGTGCTTTCATACATGAATATATAAATAAAGAATTTTTTAATGTATTCTAGGGGTTCATGTTATTGTCAAGAAAATGGATATATATTTTTCGTCGAGACTCCAGTTTTTGGATCTTGAAAAAGGCAAGTACTTGTGGCTGCAAAGATTTCTGTGTCGTAGGACAAAATACGTAGAAACTTTTTCTGCACCCTTGTCCAAATAACTGATGAATATTCCGAGATACTTCGTACTGGTGATGAATAGAGAATTATTAGACTTTGAGGATTTTTAAAGTTGTGAGTAATTCTTGTTACAAATCCTAACAAACTACATATGTACCTATATATGTTTTATAAAAGTATTTACTTATTTTTTGTTCTTGTTACAAAAAATATTATTTAACATTTCAAATATGGGAACAATTTATTTTACTAACTCTATGAGAGTCAGAAGACTCGTGTACAGAGGAGTATTACAAGTAAGAGTATAAATATGCATTTTAAAACAGTTTTATGATAACGGGTATATTATGTGTCTGGTAGATGTTCGTATATGTTTTTTTGTTTCAGTTTTTAATTATTTTCTGATCTGTTATTTTTCTGATCCTTTGGAAGAGATTATTATAGAATTTAATACCAAGAAAACTAGAATAATTTTGGGTAGTGGTAAAATTTTTTTGATGTGTTACGTGTATCTTTAAATCCTGTAGATCGAAAATCGCATATTGTGTTTAACGTATTTTTAATTTAAAAAATTTGGATTATTTTTTTTTTTGATATATATCTATTATATTTGGTAAAAATTATTTATCATTTTTTGGGTAGTTTCTAATTTTTATATAGTGGTTTTGTATGCCCCTCCCCATCCAAAAATACCTTACTACAATTGGGATTGAACAAAAGTTTGCTTAAAAATGTTTATTTAAATATACTTTATATTATCAAAGTGGTCTCTAAAAGTGAGCTTACAGTTAAGCGTGATACTCAGATCTCTTATTGAGTCGACTTTAGCGACTGGAATGTCATCCAGTATGTAAACAAATGATATATTTTAGTGAAAGTAATAGAGGAACATTTCTTGACTATGAGTGATATTCTATTTTGTAATACTAGTTTGATAGATCTAGACTAGACGAGATCTCTTTGTAGGAGATGACTATCTTCCGGGCTAAGAATGGTAGAATATATTTTTATACCATCAACGAATAATATTTACAGTGTAATGTATTAATTTTTTTATGGAAAGCAAGACTCGGTTGATTAATTCGAAGAAATGACGTTTGGAGATTAATATTTTCTTGTGTTTAGTCAAGTACCAGACAGTTATAAAATTATATTATATGAAATATGGGTGCCCTACATAATAAAGAATACGACCGATGATCAGATGGCAAGAATTATTACATTATTGTTTAGTAATTAATCATTTTGGAAAAATAATTTATGAGTGCAGTTGTTAATAATAAAATATTTTTTTATATAGTCTCTAAAAGAAAGATTTAATTTTTCAAATCAATTTTAATATTATACTTTCACGTGATCGTGGCTGCTGGAGGAAAATGAAATACTTAATTAAAGTTTTATTGATTTACTTAAATCACTGGAAACGAATTTAACTGGAGTTATATTCTTTAATTCACAATATCTATCGTGTATTAAACACTTTATATTCGTCTGAAGTTTTTAATTCGCACATCTGTAATCGCATTTATTTCTGAACACCCGTTAGGTCTTCGCTGGTATTTCGCATTTCTCTGTGACTTTTCCAATGTCAAAATTAGGCTGACTTCTAGAAATTTCTCGCGCATATTAACGAATATGGCCATTTTGCGAATGTGCTTTCGACTATCTTCGAGTTTTTCTAATATCTGCTAGATTGGTCGAAAGATTTCGATTATGTGTAATTTCTATTATTGTAGACTCTCGTTACAATACATATAATTCTAAATAACTTACCATAACGCCGTTATTCTGCAGGGGTAAGCAGAGATAGAGCGGCACATTTTCAATGTTGGAACACCAATTTTGCTTCGGATACATTCATACATCTTCTCATGCACGCTCTACGGTTGTTGAGGTTTTTAACATGGCCATCCTCCATTATTATAGTATCTGATCATGCCAGGTCTTTTGCCCTATGTTCCTGTTGTATTAAACGCCCCATATATTTTCTTAACCATCCTTTCCTCACTCGTATGTTCTGCATGACAAAACCATCTCAGCACTCTTTTCTTTATTCTATCTAACACACTATAGCCAGCATTACATTCACTTCTAATTTATTCATTACTTACTCTATCGACCAAAGATTTTCCATACAAATGCTTTTCCATGACCGCATTTCCACGGTATTCAGTCTACTTTTATTCATTTTTTTCCGATTCCAGGAAATTCACATGATCAACATTAGTTCGATTTGATTTGTTAAATAATAATTGTGAATTATTTTCCATAATAAATACTACACGATGTACATATTTTCTAAAGTGATCGAAATTACGGTTGTCAGAAACACAGCGGGAATGAATTTTAGTCAAAGTAAAGGTTACATCAAAATTGTCTGACAGATTAACCGAATCCTGCGGGCTGTAAAAATATTATACTGCCGATATTATGTCAGCATTGATACGTCTGATTGGCAATGACAGCAAGTGCCTCCCGGTTGAGTGAAACTTCTAGGTAATTCAAAATTCAATTGAAATAACAGCGACTTCAAATGATATATTTATTTTTATTTTTTTTTATTTAAATTATTTTTTTACAAATACATTTCTTTTACAAGGTAGTGACAGTTACTTCTTTGTATATATTTTTGTATATATATACTTATGAATGGACGTTTCTCTACTATATGAGTGTCATAAACTCGTGTGTATTAGAGGAGTATCATTACATTATACATTTACAAAGAATTATATGAAAAAATGTACATATTCATCAGGTAATAACTATATATATAGACAATCAAGTAATAATTAATATGTAATAGGTACATATATATAATAATAAGTAAGTAAAAGGTACATATATAATAAAAATAAGTTTTTTATCATTTCTGAAGGTATTTTTCCACTTTTTTTAAAATGATTCATAATTTTCCTCAGTCCTCATTTCAACAGGCAATTCATTGAACCATTTCACATCTCTGTAGTGTGCTGTGTAGTTGTGGTGTGTATCACAGGGATATGTAATTTACCAAGTGTTACATTTCTGCTACTTGACACTCTTTGGGTCAGCTTGATATCACTATGAATACCTTTATATAGTTGAATAATGCAATTTTGTTTGTAGATAGTTTGTAAAGTGGGGGCTTGCATTTTATTAAAGAGGTCTATTGCCGGATAATCATTTTTTATGCACCTACAATTGGCATCACGCTATATTTATTAGGGGATTATTATCGTAGGTCGTGATAAGTTATTTGTCCGATAAAAGTATATATTATATTGTCACGTGTCGTGGCCAAGGAGGAATTAATGAAAACACTGGAAATTAATTAGGGATTTATTAATTTATTATTCAATGTGCAAAGTCACTAAACACAAATTAAACTTGACGCTTTTTTTATGTTTATATTTATTAGAGACACTATATGATAATAGATACAAGATACTCTAATAATAAAATATTACAAATGAAGACTATGCCCATTTTACCAATTACAAGTGTCTTCGGCATGCTTAAGTAACATGTATTTTTACATTAATGTATATTTTACGTGTACATTTATGTGTATTATATATTAAGTGTTTGAATGTAGTGCAATCATATAAGAATATGTAAATAAGTAATTGATTTAATGGATATATAGGTTCACGTCATTGTTTAGACAATGGATATTGTGTATCAGTAAATTTTTAACGATGATAAGGTATCTGCAAGAATATCAGCATCAATGTTAGGGTCAGCACAATACACATTATATGTGCGACACAGCCTTTTGATGGAAGAAGAGTAACCAACATTGTTAGTGTGTTGGCTCATTCTAAAGAATTCCGGGTTTCTTATTCGGGGTTTAACATGCACTACACTTTAATCTACACTACTTTGCAATATGTCACTCGTATATGAAATCTTTATTATCGCTGGGTAACACGTTTGTATATCTCGTAGAATATTAAATTCTCGCACACAGAAGTCACACAGGTTTATCTCACGATTGGCGACCCTGGCCTCGCGACTTGCGGCCGACTTTGCAACGAACGTACTGCCAAAATACGACACTCCGCAGCGGCCCAGATCCGCGCTCTCTGTACCTGCAAACACTGGTTTCATTGAACTTCCTAGATTATTATAGTATTTAGGAGAGGTTTCCCGTCGCTTCTCGGTTGTTGCGGGCGTTTCCCGAATGTTGTAGCTGATTCCATTGAGTGATAGTGTGTTCTAGAATGTAGTGGAAGAAGCTAGAAGTTTTGATGTTATTAACATAATACGAGGGATTCTGTGCCTAATCTCTTTTGCCATTTTGTTACAATAATATAAATTTAGATGTTTTAAAGAAGTAGTAAACCAAAGCCTACAAAACCCTTTAAAAAATATGTTTATATCACCGATAGAACTTTTTTCATACCCCTCATTTAAATGTTAAATAAAATAACGATAAATTGTGTATTTATGATACAGGATATTGGAAAAACTTCTACACCATTCAATTTCGAATAATACCATGACGCGTAATGGGTTAATAGTTATTTTTCTCATCAATAACATATAGTGCTAAAATTTCATGACGTGTTTTTTTTCAGTGAACCATACACATCCGTATATACATATACTGGCACGCGATGAGTATACGTGTATTTAATGCCTTATTAAACATTTATAATCTTTGCACGTTCATTCCTTAGAAGCACCTGGAGCCATAGCGAGATATTTGATCTAAGCTTCGAGACTGGGCTTAGGGATTTGATTAAGCATGTTATATACAGGGATATTTTCAATATTTCATCATCATATTTTGATGAACAAAGTTAATGATCCCAACATTAAATAATTTATTTCCACACATTATGTTGGAGACGTTTTCATATATTTTACTACGCACTTAATCTTTCCGTTAAGAGTCTGGGAGGCGTTGAAGGAAAGCTGAATGTCGGTTTGATATAAACATATATTTTTATGGCGTATTATAAAATGACATAAAAGCTTATTTCAAAAGTGTCTCACATCAGTGGCGAACCAAAATAACAATAACATAACCTTGACGAAATACCAAAAATTAAGACAACACATGGACAGAAAAATTACTCATACATAGGGCCTAAAATATTTAACATATTTAAAACAGACTTCCCGGAAATCAGAATATACTCAATTAATAAAATAAAAGCTTTAGCAAACAACTGGCTTACCTCCAAAGGTAGAACAGCAACTGAAAATTTACTTACTGTAATTGCGTAATAATGTCTTTAAATAAAAATATATACCTATATAAATAAATTAATTAATTAAGGAAAATAAAAAAATAATCTTAAACAAAACTTTAACCCTTTTTACATTAAACAATTATTCTACACATATTTACACTTGGACTTATGACTAACTCAACTTTCACTAACATTCCACTTGATACTCTATAGATACATAATAACTACCTTATGAAAATAAATACTACTGACGAACTCGAAAAAATATTATAATTGTGTGCTATAACGCCACTCTGGGACAGGCGTAGCCTAGTAGAGTGGCATAATCCACAAATTAAACAAAACAAAAAAATGTGTAAATTATCTTATGTTTTATCTTATGTTTTATTGTTAAATTAGTATTAAGTATCTTATTTGTAAACAAGGATTTTTAAATAAATAAAAAAAAAATAATCAAATGAAATAATATATCTATATAAATAAAAATGTTAATGTTCGTTTGTACAAAATCTCTGAAAGTTCTTCACCGATTGCTTTGAAATTTTGGCACAATGTTGCATTCGAATACGCGGATGTTTTTGTTACCTACTTTGTTTTTATATGCGTACTATTTATTTATATAAATAAAAATGTGAATGTCCGTTTGTCCAAAATCTTAAATCTCCTAAAGTTCTTCAACTCTTGCTTTGAAATGTTGACACAACGTTGCATTCGAATTCGAACAACTTATTTGAATTAAGAAGGCGCCTGTACCTACCCTTTCAATATTGATAAATATTTAGATATAACATTTTCAGAATTCAAAATTTTTAATTACGTTCGGTTGCCTTTGCTTAAATAAAACGTTTGAACGGTGAGAAAGTGCAGCCAATCATATCGCGATATTTCAAAATAAAGGACATTTATGTATACTGTCTTTGATTAATTTTCACTTTTGATACTTCCGAGCTTATCGCTCATATCATCATAACAATCATGAATATTGCATAAAATATTAAACACTATAACTATATACTTCTACTTATCTAAAATAAAGTGGATTCATTGTAGAAACACAGTAAGTAAGTTTTTTTATAGACTTTGCAAAACAATGGAACCATTGTTTCCCCTCACAAACTTATTTTTTAATTAATCCTTAACCCGTGCAACGCCGGGTACGACCAGTTATTTTTAAATAAAATGATTTTCTGTATTGGTTGCAGTAGGCGTTATATCTGGTATATACTCAGCCTTATCCCAGCTGCTTTTCTTCACCATATATTGTAACTGATTTAGGTTACGGAATTTTTTCAAAATCGATAAAATATAATCTAAACATGAAATCACTAAGTCTTTTTCACACCAAGTTCTAGGTAGATCAAGGCTAATCAAGATATATTATAGATGTTTCACAAAGACGAAGCTCTTTATATGGGAAAGTAGATATGGAAGTCTTTGGATGTTTACAGGGCTAACGACCTGTCATTGGCTTGGCTTTATTGATCACTTAACATAATGTAACATTCAGTCGCATTAGTCTTAGTCCTATTTTGCTGTGTTGATTTTCATATACAAAACTTTAAATAATAGAATGCCACAATACTTTTAAAATGAGATCACCTACACATGACATAGATATTCATGGACATAATACAACTATGTAAACAAAATGAAAAATCCAGATATGAAGAAAACAAATACAAAAAACTATTTAACCACGAACTAAAGGAATACTATAATCTACCATAGACTGAAAAAAACAGATGGTTATACATAAATACACGAATGGTTAGTATTCGTTAATTAATATGGATTATATTTTTAAATAAATAAAGACAAAAAATCGAGGCCCAATTGGCCTCCATAGAATTTGCTGTTTTCCCAGCATTGTCTGGGGCGACCACCCCAGATGCCAAGAAGATGCGTCGTAGAAGTCGCTTCTCTGGGATTCGCAATGCGTATCCATGCCGCCCGCCGCTTAACTGAGGCTTTTCTATATGTAGAAGTAGCGACTCCACTTCGAGGGTCTTCCTTATGTTGATAATTCTTATTCCAATAATGTCCACTTATGTCACTCTTGCTACTCCTCTAAGGTAGCCTACATTCTTGATCTCATTATTTTTAATGTGTATCAAAATTTAACATTTTGATTTGATATTATGTCGATCTTTAGATTACTTTATTTTAATTAATATTTCCATTTAGGAATAAATTTTTAAATCTGTGTACAATATATTTTTATTCGTCTTCTTTAAGTGATTAACTCATCCCCGTTTCAACGGATCACGCCCTAAAGGCTTTGTCGTATTTATATCCTAAAAAGGGGCCTAGTGAAGTTTCACAACTTCCCTGAAAGAGGGGTTGGAAAATAAATAACGTTTATTCGAACAAGCTTTCCGAACAATTATCGCTCTTTCGCAAACTAAAAACCATTCTATTTGCTCAGCGACAAAATGGGGTTAATTCAGAAAGCAAGAAATCATTATTTTTCGGAATGTTGTAGATTTATTTATTGACATGGCAATAGTTTCTGGTAATGCCATGTCAATAATATGTTAAATTGCGATTTTGTCATAACTATAGTTAACGAAGTGTAGTCCCTCTTTATTAGGTGATTCTTCTTCTTATTCTTCATCAGCTTTCGTCTTTCCACTGTTGGATATAGGCCTCTTCCTTATTTTCCCATTCTTCCCTGTTGTTGGCTAATTGTAGCCATTTCTTTCCCCATCATCGGCCCATCTCTTTTGAGGTCTTCCGATGTCTCTTTTATTTTCCCAAGGTCTCCATTTCAGAACTCTGATTACAAAGCTATATCTAGATATAAAAATATAAAAATATTTATAATTTACAGAATTTAACTTTGTTTACACCACTTTTTTTATTATTGAAAAAAATCAACGTGTTTCGCTTCTTGTTTGGCTTCTTCGTCAGGATAACAAAAATAAAATTCAAAATCGAAGTATAGACAATCAAAATATTCAAAAGTTGTAAATGGAAAATGAATCATATAAAGTACCTGCTTAACATGATAATAAATTTAAAAGATAACTATTTGCAAAGAGGACCTGATTATTTATAACATTCATTAAACTAGTTGGGGACATTTAACCCCCATTTGGACACTTAACACTGAAGTATGATTGTTTATAATTTTTGTAAAGTTCAATTAGTATTGGGTATACCCTGATGAAGGAACGTCGTTTCCGAAACCGGTTGGTTTTACCAAATAAATTTTAGTGGTGTATACCAAGTTAACTAGTTTAATTATATTCATAATGAATAACCACAAAGTAATAGCAAAATACAACAGTATATAACATTCAATTTACTATTAACGCTTTCTTATTTCCAATGTGATTCTAATTTATCAATTTTTGATATTAAACCCTTATTAATATCAAAAAAATGATCCATAGCCGAAAGATGGTTAGAAATTCGGAATAATTATTAAAAAAAAATATAGTTTTTGTTTTAATTCGTTCAAAGAATTTATGCTAGGTGTATAAATGATCGGACTTTTTTCAGTATTTGATGTTCAAGCAAGTAAGCCTTAAGATAATAAGGGAAAGAAAGGGCCATAAATACATGCACCTAAAAATATTTTATGATGGCATACGTTTTTCATTTCTAAAATATTTTTGGATTTAAAAAAAATTGACAAGACACAAGATAACAGTCGGAAAGTTCTTCTACATTGTAAAAAAAGTATTATATCGGTTAAAATGAGTTTTATATAGAGATCGTGTTTCTTGCTTGTAACCTCTGCAGAAGTCCAAGGAGACTAGAGTAGAGCCTTTTCTTCCCCTAAGTGGATCCATTACGCCCTCAAGCGATCCTACGTGACTGAAGAGTATCGGGTAACTGCCCCAGCCGGCGCATCTCGGGGTTGTTCTGGCTAAAGTGCGCTCGTTTCAGCGTCGCGGTGCCAGGCTGCAGCGGGTCAATAGGGTGCGTTTTCAGAGGCTTGGCGCATCCCTGATTTGGTTAATTTTACATTTTTACCTTTTTGTAGCTTGACATTATAAGACATTTAAGAATAAATTAAATACTATGTTTTAAACCACTTTATTGCTATATATTTGTCAACTAGTTTCGGTTGGACTCAACCTTCTTGAGGAAAATTATAATAAGTCTATATTATAGCACAGACAAGGCCTAAATGAGTTGCTCGATACATACGACAAAAGACTTGAAAATTTCCATATAATTTCATTAGAAAAAAGACGAAAAATCACGGACCTTATGACACTCCACAAAATAGTAAACAACAAACTAGACTCGCCCTCAATACTCTCGCAAATAGATATTAATATACCTGCCCGGTCTCTGAGATCCCAAACACTATTCCACACAAAGGTCTACAACACCAACACAGGTTATTTCTCTCCTCTACCTAGAATGCTAAACCAGTACAACGAGGTCATGTCATGTAACCCCAACATTGACATATTTCACATGACACAACCTCAGTTTCAGAGAGAAATTATATCGCTCCTGACCGAAAATAGTTTGAGCGTGTAAGATGGACTTTTCGGAAATCAACCTAAATAAAAATTTTATAGCCACAAAGCGCGGGTATACATTTTCTGACTTAATTGACCTGAGAGCCTACATGCCTATTATGACGTCCGAGAATGTGAACTTCGTTCATCTTGTAATCACTTACTGCAGTATACTTATATTGTAAAATGTATTAATGTTTTATTTTAATGTATCATCGTAAATTGTAACTGTACTAATCACCTTGTCCTAAATGACTATCCATTAGGGTCATTCTGACCTGTCGATAGTCTTTAAATAAAAAAATATAAATAAAAAAAATTATAGGTAATTGTTCTGAAGAAGGTTGAGTCCAACCGAAACTAGTTGACAAATATATAGCGATAAAGTGGTTTAAAACATAGTATTTAATTTATTCTTAAATGTCTTTTACATTTTTAACTTATAATATGTTTTACTTTACTTTATAATACACAAACACAATATGAGTTATTAAATTACTACTATAGTTTTGAGAGGAGCAGTCCCTCTCATCATCAGGTATAGATAATAATTAACTTAAATACAAAATTTATCAATCTAATCGGGTACGTCAGGGGGGCGCGCGGTGGGGAAGGGTATTTTTTACCCCGAACAGCTCTAGGAGTGGTGAAGTGGACTGAAATGTAATATTATTTATTAATGTGTTTCTAGAATTCAATTTATTTTTAATTTATTTTTAATATTTTTTTATATAAAGTGGCTGTCTATACCTGATGATGAGAGGGACTGCTCCTCTCGAAACTATAGTAGAAATTAAATAACTCATGTTGTGTGTGTGTATTACAAAGTAAAGTTAAACATATTTTAAGTTATAATGTTGCACCACGAAGTATCTGTCAAATCTTTCAATGATATTACATTTTTAATTTTGATTTGCATTAAATTGCACTGTAATTTTTCACAACTGTAGTTTTGAGAGGACAGTCCCTCTCAACGTCAAATGCAATATATAAATAACCTAAATGCAGGAATTTTGTAATCTTATTCGAGCATAGCACCGGGCTGCGGAGCAGTGGAGAGAATTTTTTAGGCTTTAACGGGAAAAGGTCGAGGATCGGAGACATTTGTTGGAATTTGATGTGGCGTATGAGTGTTTTTTTTTCTGAATTAAAGTTTTTTTGAATTTCGACGGTTTCCAAACTGTTCATTTTATGAAAATAAAATAATAAAAAGAAAAAATTTTATATAAAATCTTTATTCATTGAATTATCAACATGTTTTAGGGCCAAAGGTCCCTTTATCAGGGTAAAAATTTATTTAAAAATTAATAAATCGTGTTGGCACAAAGTTATTATGCTGTAATTGAATAAGTTAAATAAACTATTTTTACATAGGAAAAATATCAAGAAATTTTGAAATTAGAGTCAACGAGCATTTGAGATGCAAGAATAATTATTCGGAATTTTCAAACCATCTAATTGAATCTAAGCACTTTTTCGATATAAATACCGATTTCAAAATTTTACACAGCAATACTAGAGGTTTTCATTTGAATAACCTAGAAATATTTTAAATTAGGAAAAGTATAAATAGAAACTTAAATTATATAAATAATCATATCAACTTAAAACTTTTCCTATTATTATTACTCTGTACACGCATAATTGTAATAACGCCCCTTCCAACCCCTCCCTGTCTATATTTCATTGTCTTGAAGAAAGGAGCATCGCTCCCGAAGCATATTGAATTACTTTAAACAAAATTTAGGTGTTTACAACTTACTTACTTACTTACTTACCATCACGCCGTTTCCCCGAGGGGGTAGGCAGAGAGGATAGAGCGCCATACTCTTCTGTCCTGACATACAACTTTCGCTTCGTCTACATTCATACATCTTCGCATGCAAGCTCGACGGTTGTTCAGACTTCTAACAGGTGTTTACAAAGTTTCCTTTATTTTAAAAATAAGTTATTGATTAACAACAACTTTAATCTAACAAGGTATAAGTTTTGCACATATTATCTCCATAAAAGTACATGCAAAGTTTTGCAAATGTTCTGGTATATATTATAAAAATACGACTCATACATAAATCAAAAAAAAAAAATGTCCTTTAAGCTGTTGAAATTTCAAGTCTTGGATATTTGAATTGTTTTAATTTGTACAGCAATACGTACAGCAATACAAGCCTTAATTACGTTCCGTGCGGCCAAGCTCTTTCCTTCATATCCTTGAATAAATTCTTCAAAGCCTCGGAAATTTCTCGGCCACACAAATAGAGTCCTTTTGCCATTAATTTCCCCAACCCTACTGCTTTCTGAGACACGATGCCCCGAGCGCACTGAATTCACCGGCATTTTTTGTGTCAAGAAAACATATTATTTTTACCTAATATCATTTCTTGCTCAGAGAAAACGGAAAGCAATATTAAATCTTATTCTATTCTCTGAGCATTCCTATCTGTATTTTCTTCACGGATGGAATTAATTTTATCAGTAGATACCCAGACGTGAAGGTAAAAAAGGCTCTATCTTCTTCATACCCACACCCCACAGTTTTAGAAACGTTATAATTCTAAGACAAGTCTAAATTCTCTTTGGTATAAAAGGTTTTGAAAATGCCAACCTTTGTGTACGAGTATCTTTGAACTTTGTTATCTCACTCACAGCAGGAATATTAAGTTTGTTTTTTCATCAGGCTGTTGCTAAAAGGCTGTCTAGGAGATATTTTTACCTGAAAGATAGCTGCGTGTGCAATCGCACAGTTGCGAAGTGAATTTTAATACACCTTAAAGAATATTTCACCCTTAATATATCTGAGCTTCCCGACTTGGCTATTAAATTCACGGTCCAAAAGTAAATCTTTATAATCTTTATATTTTCTTAAAAATTTAAACTAAATTGTACTTTGTAATGCGCACACCTTGAGTTAAATGTAATACTTCTATAGCTTTGAAAAGAGCAGTCCCTTTCATAATCTGGTATAATTTATAACTAAATTATAATCTAAATAATTAATAACCTAAATACAGAAATAATGTCATCTTATTTAAGTAGAGTAACGGGTCGCAGAGCAGTGGGGATGATTTTTTGTGTGGTCTTCATGGGGAAGATGCCGAGAAGCGGAGACTTTTGTAGGAGTGTGGTGTTGTTTATGAGTGTTTTCTCAGAATTCAAGTTATTTTGGATTCCAAAATGTTTATTATCAATCTTTTGTGAGGAACCGAGTGAAGTAGTTTTATTCTGTGATTATCGAAAAAATGGTTGGTATTAATTATATGGTTAGCTAATTTTGAGAAATTGTTATTCCTTAAACTTTGGTGATGTTTCTTTATTTCTATATTTAAGTTTCTTGTAGTTTGGCTTATGTACACATTAACTATCACAATCTCCAAAAGTTATTTCGTATATCCCACTCTTTTCTAATAAATTATTTTTGGTAGGCAGAGAGGATAGAGCGTCACACTCTTATTTCCTTGATCTTTAAAGCTAGTTTCGAATAAATGTGGAAATAAAATAGTAGATATACGTTGAATGCTAAATTAATACATTTACTGCTGCATTATATAATATTTTGATTGCATAATTATTCTAAAAACTTTCGTGATGTCTTTAAAAGTTATTGCGTGTTAAATAATATTGTGAGCATAATTATTACACATATATAGAGGAGTTGAACGAGTATTAATTTAGCGTTACCACACGCCGTCTGTTCTGTATACATTACTGTAGGCATCACATAAGCGTCGGAGCACCTTTTCGATATTGAAATTTTGCTTGATAATGGATTTCCTTTGTTTGTTGACAAGATTTGTTGCTTCCTTTCTTTCACACCTTTTTTTACACTTTTAAACCTCATCATTTTAAGCATGTATCACGTTTAACAAGAATGTACTTCTTTTCTGATAAAAAAATTATCGTCACTTGAAAAAATATCGTATTTAAAATAGGATTTTTAAATGCAATGTGAATTTGAAAAATGTCAAAAAAATGGAAAAATTCGTGGATACGATAATTTCCGCAGTTTTTGTCACAATAAGATGAATCCATTCTTGAAAAATTGGCTTTGTAAATTTCTTGGATATTTTAACTTGCTAGCCTGATCCGCCTTTAGCTTCAAAATTGAAGCATTTTTTAAAATTCTAAAATCTGTCAGTATCGTATGTTTCAGTAGAAAAAGGGATTTTATAAAAAAATGGCGAGCTTCTTGAGCTATTACTACTTAGTAGCATATGTGTGCACACATTGCTAGTAATGAGCATGCTCATTATAGCATAGCACAATAGCAAGCTCAAAAATCAACCGCCGGTTGATTTTTGAGCATGCTCGTTTGATTTGCGGGTGGAAGGGGTGCCTTTTGAGCATGTGTGAACAGGCTTACTTAAAAGCCTGCTATTGTCATTCGCGGCTAGTATCGATTATCGATGCGATTTTCTCAGTCCGCGACAGATGAAACAAATAAGACGCGTTGGGGAAACGACAAAACATTACTTTTCGTGACTTATTTATTATAGGGATCACGAATGTCTGTGGAATACTTGGTTACCGCTATTTAAAAATAATATAGCAAGAAATAATGTTTATGAAACTTTATTAAAACACATAAATGATTCAAATCTTACAATATGAAATTGTAAAAACTAAAATCAAAAATATGCGGATGGAAACACGGGAACTGTTTTGTTTTATTGGTTCACTTGAATTTCCTATTTCAGTTTGCAAAGTTTCCATTTTGAACAAGAGATTCTATGATAAGAGCATATCAATAATAAGCATGTGTGTTTGAGTGTTAGCTTTGAGCATGCTTAAAATAAGAATGCTAATAACGAGTAAATGTGTACAGTTATTATACTACGCTAGTTTTGACCATGCTAATGAGCATGCTCAAAAATAAGCATGTGTATCAGTATCTTCACCACCAGGCAGAAATTTGGTTAAAAAATAGTGATAAAATACGATTTTCTCTATAAATAATTCAAACAAACAATTCGGAATAATGAAAAATAATGGTGAACTTGTATAAACGAATTTCGAAAAAAAAAATCCAATTATATTTGGGGACAGACCTATCTTCCGAACTAGATATGCTCGGCTCTGTGAAAAAGGGTTTTTCTTCTTTTCGAGCTCGGGAGCTAGTTGTAGAACCTATTTGACGATTCGATGCACCTTTCAGACGAGTTGAGTAGAATGAATGAAGGCAGGCGGGGGCGGGATATGATACAGGGTAGTAGGAGGAGGAGTGAGGGAGGCTAATCGATTACAACACGAAGGGTGGGCGAAGCTTCCCCATTAAACGGGACGATGCCTGTGAAGAAAATTAGTTTAGGGAACAAACAAAAATATTGTAAAAGCAAGCGAGCAAGTATATTCGTATTAAAGTATTATAATGTAGACATACATTTTAATGCCTATTTTAATAAAGTAGTTTATGGATAGCAAAATGTTAGTTATGTTGGTATGTAACCACATAGGGAGATTTTTTAGTCTAGCGGTTTTGAGATGTACCCGACTCGAGCCATGGGTCCGATCAGACGGTTTCGCCGACGCCGTGCCCCCTTATACCAATTATTACGTTTTCAATATTTTATATTTTAAGGATAATAATATACATGGAATATATTTTCCACATGAAATTAAAGCAAGAGGAATATGTTGACAAAACATCAAATTGGAAACAATATAAATGAGAAAGGGAATATAATAAAAACTTGTTTTTATGGGTTAAATTTTCAACTAATTTTCGTGACACATTTTACTAGTATAAAAAGGTATTGTTTGTTAAGATATGTATCGATTTTATAACAGGTTTCGCGTGTTGAGTAAAACTATTTCAAATATTTATAATAATAAAACATTTTTTATAGATGTTCGTGTGACAATTTTAAATGTTTATTTGTGAATAACAATATACGAATGGACTAAATATGAAGACCAAGGACAAAATAGAAAAAATGGTCAAACTGTTCAACAAGTCCACCTGCACCCCCCATCCAAAAAGTGTAAGACTTAAAAATGATAAAGACATTAGCGAAGGTGAACAAATTATAAATAGAAAAATGCTAGGAATAAATTTTAAAGTCACATCTAATAGGACGATAAACGTGTGCGACGAATCTCGCGAAATGGACGTGAAAAATTATTTTACTTCGGATAGAATACAAAGTAAGATAAAATGCATTTGCAGACATAAAATAATGCTGATAATTTACCTTTTACTTTCGCACTGGACCGCCGTAGCCGTGGGATTGCATTCGGTTATAAATGCGAGCGACAAAACGAGCAACGCGCAGATGAAACCTAGCGTAGTAGGGGACGATGCTGCCGCTAACTCGGAAACGCCTCCAGATCCCACGGGCCCAGGAAGATACGGGATTTTATATCCAGGCAGCAATTCAAAAACCATCTCCGGCTCGTTACAGCCCCATAAATCTGACAGGCGCGATAGAGATTACGGATCTATCGGCGCGCACAGCTCCCGGGGGAAGAGTTACCAGGACGAAATATATTCCAAACAAGATACTTTAGAAAACGTTAATAGCAATAATTCGTTAAGTAAACCGTATCGCAACGACATTTACGAAAAGCTCCAAGATTTGATTATCGATCACGACGAAATCGATCGACATGCCAAAGTTTATTTTAAAGATAAACAAACTGATTTCAACAACGAAGAACCTTTCAAAGACATGCGTGTTGTCAGTAACAATGCAAAGGTTGTGCGTAAACGTGAAATTTCACGTGATTTAAGTGTACGTTCGGCAGATGACGTTGTTCCTACTTTTTACGTTAAAAATATCACAGTGAACTTGAGACCTCCGAACCCTGAACCCTTTAAGGATAAGGTGGTCAAGCTCGCTGTGATCCTACCCAAAGACCCGAACATGGAGTTCTCCCTCGGGAAGATTCTGCCGATGATCTACTTGGCCTCCTTGAAGGTCACAGATCCTGTCAAGGGGATACTTCCGTCGTGGGACATTCAGATGGACTACAGGGATTCCAACTGCTCGTCTATCCAAGGACCTCTGGCCGCATTTGAGTTTTACATCAATGGATTCGCAGGTAAGAATAATTTAGTTTCATTTAAAAATTTAATTTAATCAATAGTTTTTGTGATAACCAATTAGATCATCTTGAATCAGGATGATTTTGAGGTTTGTTTCAAATATTATTTAAACTTAATCAATTGAATTATTTTTATTCTTTGATACTTATTCTGAAACATTTTGTAATTGCCATGATTAATGAGAAACGATATTGTGATACTTCGTGATACTTCTTCCACATGAAAAAAATCGAAACAAAAAAAACAAATTTATATAAATCAGTTGTAGTCTTTACTGGTGACAAAGATATTTGATAATCAGTGTATTACTCTTTAGGTTTACCAATATAATGATCGGTAAAGTATAGAAAGGAAATAATGTTCGGAGTTTGAGTACTGCAACATAAAATTTTTTTGATTGACAGATTTTTTCATGCTTTTTAAATTTTTCTTTAAGAAATACATCTTTAAATGAAGCAGTTACCAACATTGATTAATTTAAAATAAATCAAAAAAATTGTGACTATATCAGAACTTTTCAAAAGATTAGTAATACCTACGTTTCGTTTTCATAAAACATTTTTGTAAATATAGAGTTTGCCTTGTAAGTGAGGTTATCAGCAACTTGCTAAACTCTGCTGCCTTAGATGAGTAGTTAGTTATTGATTTTTCTCTTTGAAAAAGAGGCGGGACATTGCTACGTAATCGACTTTCTTTCAGGTCTTCCTGAAGCGATTTAGGAGATTTGAATGTATTATTTATTTTATTTAAAGGGTAAAGTAAATATTTCGGAAGGTAGTTTTCTCCAAAAGACTTCTTTGATATTGATTTAAAATGAGAAGTTTATTTACGTCGAAATCCTTTAACGAAAGCACTTGACGGATAAGTTTATTTATTTAATTCCGTTTATTGATAATCTTCGAAATCGAAAATCTGCTCTACCTTTGAAGACATTTCTTGAAGTTAGTTTTCTCTCAGAAGCTACCTTAAATTTTTTTATTAATAATACAGACATAGGGAATACCTACACAACGTCCATAACATCACTAAGAAATCGTTTTTTAAGAAGTGTAATTTTAATATGTAAAAAAATAAACAATATGCGAAATGCGAAGACTTCCAATTGAATCTTTCTCTCTCTTTTTCTTACACATATTTACTTAAGCTCTGGTCATTGGCACATCTTCTCAACAAATTTCAACAAATACCCTAAATATTTTCGACAAAGCATGTGTCGAAAAAACTTACTGATCAAGTTCACAAAAGCTTTCCTACGTCTATTACCTGCTTCATATTTATCAGAAAACATACATAAAATTAAATTTGTATGTAGAAAAAGTAACCAAAATTCACTGTATGAGAGTTGTGTAAATAAGCAATGTTTTTTATTTTATTTGTACATCTTGTGACTACCATAAGCTTTATTACTACATTCTCTATTTTCTTACATACCTTAAGGTTCCCAATTTTTCTATTCTAACCGCCTGTCACATTTTTTTTCTATTCTAACCGCATTTCCCTTTTTCCTTCTGGCCCGTTTAAAGTTAAGTGTTATCTTTGCACTTCCCACAAATGTCCCCTTTAACTCACTTTTACTGCCAAACATTGTTAACTTATTTAGTGAAAACGTCTCAAGAAAGTTAAAAACTCTTTGAAAGGTTCCGAAAAATAACGCGGTAAAACACTCACCAGGAGTAAAAAAAGCCATAGCATTTCAAACGGGTCACACATTTCGATGCTGGCCAAAAATGTGTCTTTGGATATCATCTCGTATTCTTGCTTGAATAATTTTTAACCATAACTACTACATGCTTTTTACTCTTAAGTTTTGATCGTTTCGATAAAAATCTCGCTGAAGAAAACCATCGTAACTTTTTATAGAGTGCCTTTGTTTTTCTTGATCTGGTTTCCTTTGTATAAAATATACAGGATGTTTTTTCATTAAAAACTTATTTTATATTATTGACGGATTTGGCGTAAACTTTGTACGCATTATTCATGATGGTCTTTAAATTAGGTGATAAAATAAAGTACAAGTGTTATCTCTACTAAAGTATTTATAATTTTGTATTTTACTACTCGAGTTTAATACTTCACCTATTGATGAGAGATTCTGATACTCCTGAAACAAGAATAGTAAAATATAAAATTATAATTTATACTCAAGTAGATGATAGAAATGACATAGCTTATGTTTTTCACGCATATATATCAAATTATAATATTTCATCATTTAGACAATCTTTTAATAATATTAACTACTTCAATTAATATCTTTTCCTATCAGAGGATGACACAATCGTGGCGATCTTTATTATCTTGGCTACGGCTTGAATTCACTTGGTAAATTTGCACCACAAGTATATATATTTCCGGGGACATTTAAAAAAAACATCCAGTTACCGAAATAGATAATAATTTAAGAAACTCTGTATTTTGATTTAGTTTTATTTTACCGTGACCATTGAACATATATTCCCAAACCAATTGGCAATAGATTACGAAACCCAATGACATTGAATATGATATATGAGTATCAACGCGTATCATAAATTAAACGTATAATTTTACATTTTTTTTTTGAGTGCCTATGTTCTAATTTTTAAGAACACAATTCTTATGTAAATTTATTTAAGACTCCGTGTTCTGTGCACTTAGTTTTTCTATAATAAAATTGAAAACATTTACAATGGCACCTTATTTCTTAAATTTATTAATAAATAATGAGTGAAACAATATTTAAAAAAAATATTTATTCAATAAGTACAACATTAAACTGCAGGGAATAGCTACTTAAAATTTATTGATTTTTCTCATTCAAAAATTCAATTAATACTCAAATCAATACCCTCTCTATTGATATGCTTACCATATGGTCTTTTGGTATACATCTACAGAGAAAACTGTAACAAAGCTTAGTTTATTTCTGTGGATGTGTCCATTTTCTTGTAGGTCGACTTTTTGCTTTTCTTTCTTTTGTTTTCCTGCACATTACAGAGTGTTTTCTTCAACAATGAAGAATACAGTCTCGCTTGTTTTGGAGAACCTTTTTTCAGTACTGAAGATTAAAGTCATACGTTCTTATATATTAATATACGAAATCTTGTATTAATAATATATTCTCTCTATAATTAACAGAATTCCTTCTCTTTAATCATTAATAGAAACGGACTACGAGGATTTAAGACCATCCATATTTTTTGAGATGGAGTGGTCTGCTCCTTTTATATATCTTTTAAATCATACTACATTACATATATTTTAAATTATACTCTCTTCCTTAATACGCTTCAGTTGTCGATCTTCTTTTTCTTAGAATTCTTTTTTGTAATGTTAGAATATTGTGTAGAAAGTATTTATTAAAAAACTAATGGATTTTTAACTTTTATTTTATTAAAGGGTGGCGCCACGTGCTGGCAATGTCATATATTTAAAAATGAAATATAAGGGTGGAAAAAATGTCATCATATCCACCTTACATAACCAAATTCAGAATTTTACTAGCCAAGATGTTGGAGAGATCATATTATGCGCAACTCGCCTAAAATATGGGATGCCGCTTCATACGTTGACATTAATAATGCATGAGATTACATATTCTTTGGTGTACCTATTAATATTATTAAAATAACTCTCATGTCTTTCGATTTAAACGTTACATAGTTTTTTTTTGAAAATTAAATTGATAAGCTGCAATTACATTGCAATTTCATTTATATAAAAATGACATTTTCCATTTAATGGTACTCTTAGTTACCCTACCAACTTTAACCTTTTATCTAGGACCAACATGCTGTTCGGTACTAGAGTCCAAATAACAAGTCTAAGTGTTTGTAATGTTAACTTTTAAGAACAGTTTGAATGACATTTGTTAAGAATTATGGGAGTTATCGCACCCACAAAATCAATTAAAACTCTTATCTATAAAGTTCAGATATAAGATTACATTCAGATAAACATTTTTACAGCCACCACCTCTACTTGTTTCATAAATCAAACCTAAAATACTGCATGGCTTATTATTATCTACATTATTATTTTGACCAAATAAGCAAATTATATTCGTAAAAGCCGTAAACACGTGAAAAATTACGGGGCATAATCTATAAAATAATATATAATTAATAAAAATGAAAAAATACATGGCCCCTTCGTCAGGATACAATTGTGTACTGGAAGGGGCCATATTGAGTATACGATTATATCCTGACAAAGGGGCCATGGGCTCTGAAACATGTTGATATTTTTCAATACAAAATTGGTGAAAACAATGTTCATGTTTTAAAATTATATTAATAATGTCACCACAAAATTATTTTGCTCTTTTTAAGAAGTATATAATAATAGTTTCGTTGTCTGTCTATCCCGTATGTCCGTAACTTCCTGGAGTTCACGGCCAAAAAACAAAAGTATACGGCGGGAGGGAGACTCAAACCTCGAACGCGCGGATGACAGCGCGGCGATTAGACGACAAAGCCACCATCGCGTCTCCGTGGCCCATCAAAAATATACTATATATAAACTACACTCGGCATAGCTAAGACGCGAACCATTAATTTACGCCCCCTACATTCGACATTTGACCGACTTTTTATTATGTATAAATAATATTTACTTCTTCTTCAAAAACAGCAAAATAATTTTGTGGTGACATTATAAATATAATTAATAAAAATAGACTTAGTTTTCATTACTTCTGTATTGAACAATATTAACATGTTTTAGAGCCCAAGAGCCCTTCGTCAGGATACAATTGTATACTGACAATTTAAATTAAAAAATCGACAGTATTATCGATTTTTGAATTTAATTTGTTAAATATTATCGACAAATATAGAAAAAAAATTATATCTGGAAAATGAATAATAATAAAGTACCTACTTAACATGAAAATAAATTTAAAAGATAACTATTTTACATACAGAATTAGGATGATTGATAGACTTTTCGAGTGAGAATTATCGCAATTAGAAGTATTTGTAGTGAAATCTCCCTATACATAACAGAATAAATATCAAAATTTATTCAAAAATCTATAGATACCTATGATACTTGGCGAATTGTGGTATAATTTTTAATGATTTGCACAACCCATTGTGTAGGGATTACAAGGATTATTGAAATGAAAATGAATTTTAACGTTTTAATATTTTATTTTCATAAATGATTTTTGTTTCTGAACAGGTTGTATTTTTGTAATTCATGTTTTGGAGTTTATTGCAAAGCACGTATTCAAAATAACACGAGATGATTTATAAATGTGTGTTTCGACAGAATAAGTTGAAAACTGGTCTCGGATACATCATTGAGTACCAAAAGTGATTTGTGAGGGCGGAAACACATTGGAAAAGTTGTCAAAGGCACATTCCATCCTCCTTCATTCAATGAAATAACGATTTATGCCAACGGCAAGATTTTGTTGGCGAACATTCACGAATAAATTCTAGACTTCTTCTTGCTAATCGACATTATTGACTTAGTTCTTGCGTACTTCTAACTTATATCAAAACTTAACTTACTATCTTTAAATAATGTAAAATTTATTTTATCGCTATAGATTTGTAGAAAGAAATTTGCTTAGTCAATCTGATATAATATTTTGTATAAGTGGGAATAACATATGAGAGAAGAACCATTTAAAATAGGCTTTCTAAAAAATGATTTATTTCTCAATAAACTTTGTAATAAGGGAAAATTGTTTTTTTATGATGAATAAATTTCGAAATATTTAGCATAAATGTATAAACATTGGCGGAATTTTTCATGAACTTGCAAGAAAATTACGAATAAGTACCGGTATGTAGAGCTAAATCTCTAAAATGAATTTAAGTGATCGTCTGGTAATGTTAGCAAAATCCACTTTAATTTTTAAAATTATTACAGAATTTTTCAGATTGTTTACTCAAATTTATGTTTTAAAAACACTTTTAAAAAATATTTATTTTATTTTTAGTGAGATTTTTTCAACCCTTTTTATATAGTTGACAATTGTTTACTTGAATAAATTAATGAAAAGATTAAATATATTTTTTAATTAAAAATATAAAACTTATTCTAAATTCCTGATTTCAGCTATTTAATTTTTTTCATTTCTTCATTTCATTCATCAGATTTTAGCTATTCAAGGCTCTGCGTTTAGAATCTTAAATATGTTGTGTCTTGATTATATAGCTGAAATCGGCAATTTCGACAAATAATATTAATACAATAGTTTGTTTCTGTAAGATTTTTAGAATATTAAGAGGATTTATTATTATTTAAGCAATTTAAGTGCTTCATATATATGGGTATATTTTAAGTGTTTTCTTGTTAATTTATTAAATTTTTATTTATTTATTTCATACATCAGACACGCAAAATGATTTGTTATGAAATAAATTGCGCATGTGTCATTAGGTAAATTCTAAACATTTCATTATACTCACTATAATATGATACAAAAGCTCAAGTATATGGGAGGATTATTTACAAGCCGAATTAGAAGTAGAAGTTTTTATTAAACAGAAAGCAGAAATGTAGGCAATGATACAATACATCACTGTCCAAATTCAACGATTTGACTTCCTTCCTTCATAAACTGCTCGAATTTTGAAAAGTTTTATTATTGAAATTTGCAAACAATTTAAAAACAATAACTTATACCATTTAACTCCCAAGTATGTCTAGTGATTTTGTTCCAGGGTAGTTTTTATAGCTGGTATTTTTATTTGCTCCTTTGTTCTGTTTCGTTTGGAAGGGATTTGGCATTAAAACACCACGCTTGCCAGACTAGTTGGTGAGTTTTGATATCAGCCGCCCTTAACATAGGGAACAGACGCTGCGTGTACCCACCTATTATGGATCAAACGCTACTGCCTGTTGGTCTGCGAGAGGTTTTTTATTTACCTCCTACCCTCCATATATGGCGAGCTTTCCCCTATCCGCCACCTGGGGACCCATCTCCCAGCGGTTACAGGCTCCGTTGAAGACTTTGTTCTGTATCTATTACTTATACAGCCTGAGGGGGGGGATTTATTTATGAAATAATCTTTATAGGTTTGGCATAGGGCTATAGTTTTGTATAATTTTTAAAGAGATTGTATTCTTAAATCTTGGTAATATAATGAAGACCCCATGGAAAAAAGTTGTTAACTAATCTAATCTTATATTCAGTAATAACATGTTCATGCCATCATTCTGAAATTAACAGGCCTTTTAATTTGATTGGAATATTTATGGTTAATGTAAATTTTACTCTGGCAGCTCGGTCATATATTTTTTTTTAGTTTTTATTTGAAGACTATTATAATTTGTACTTATAAATTATTATTCAATAATTTTAAATTGTACTTACCATGTTTTGTATTATTAGTTAAAATGCCAGGTATTTTGTAATTTTGGATAATGGATGGCAAAAACGGATAGCATTTGAAGGGTTGTTTGATGTGATAACATATATCTACTGTAGGAAATTCATAACTTTTATTAAAAAATTGATTAAATTTAATATTGTGAAAAAAAATTAATATATATTTTGGATGTTACCACAAAGTCATTTAACAGTATTGAAGAATTTGAATAAAAATAAATATATTGAAAGGAACCAATGAAAATTGAAAAGAGATCCTTGAAAGCTTTCACCAGACAAGCTTGAAAGGATCGATAACCCAACCTCAAATCTCACCGCGTCCATCTTATTCATGGGATATGCTTCCAATGATTATTGGATTTCAATACGGGTGAAAGAACCCACCCTTACCCTCAGCTCGGACTCAATCCGTATACAAAGTTGATCGTGCTTGCAATTGGTGGTGGAAAGAAAACCACGCTCTGAGGGACGATGTAAATAAAAAAAGGTTTTCACGAATGAACAGAGAATATTTTCATAAATAGAATTTAAATATTGTCACAAAATATTAGAATCAGAAAGAATTACTCACTATCGACTTCTCTCAAAAAGACCACATGAATCTGGAATTAACTGGGCTGTTCTCGCACTCACTAGAAATATGGAGAAATTACTGAAAATGTGGAGAAACCGGTCGAACATTTGACAAACCAACGTGTTTTGTATAAGAAGCGAGCAGCGCGCGCTTGAGAGTTATTATTGCTTTGACAGCGCGACATAGAAGTACACCGTAGAAAAGCGAAACCATGCGACGGCTCATTATGACCAGAGAAGCAACGAAACAGCGAATTATTGCGAGAAGCTTTTCAGCTATTTAGCTAAGCTAAAATGGTAAAGGGCAGGGCATATTGCAATGCAGGATGTTACAAGATGGACTCCCAGAGTTCTGAAGTGGAGACCTTGGGAGAATAAAAGAGGCGAAGACCTCAAAAGAGATGGGCCGACGGCATAACCGCTGTGGGGGGAAGGAATTGGCTACAATGAGCAAATAACAAGGAAGGATGGAAGGTTATGGAAGAGGTTTATATCCAGCAGTGGAGAGATGAAGGAGACTGAAGAAGAAGAAGAAGAAGAAGAAGAAGAAGAAAACATATTCTCTATAGGGACGGGAATTAGTGTGAACTTCTGTGCAATATTTATTTTAGTGACTATTAATGCGAATTAAAGAATAGTGCTCCGATGAAATTCGTATCAGTGACTTTATTAATAGTTTTCAGTATTCCATTTGCTTCCCGCAGGCGAGATCCCGTGAAAATATTCAGCTTGAAACTTTCAGAGATGTGAAAGCCTGTCATTTAAATAAGCGCCAACCTCAACATTTTGAATAAATATGTTAAATAAGAATTGAATTGAAAAACACTGTTTTTTTTCCACTATATATTTTACTTCAATGTTAAAACGTTTTCGAGATAACTCTTATTATCAATAATGCTTTCAACTTTATTGTCAATAATTTTGTCAGCAATATTTTCAACTTATCGGAGTTGAAAATATATAAATGATAATGAAAATTATCTCGAAAATGTTCTAATACTTAAATAAAATATATAGTGGAAAAAAAACAGTGTTTTTCAATTCAATTCATATTTATCATATTACAAATGAATTTCCACCTTGTTTCATAAAAAAACTTTGAACACCTTTATCAATATTTTACCTAAATTTCGAATTTGGCGGGCGGCGTGTAACGTAAGTTTGTATCTCCGCCGCTCGGAGGTATACATGAGCCACGCTTTGAGTAATGTTTACAGTAGTTGCGTGCGGTTTCCACTAATATGTGTGTGCTTTTCAGTGTAGATACATTGCGTTTAGTAACTGTGGGATTAATTTAAGCCCCAGAACTGCATGATGTCGGATGTTAAGACCAGGAACGCTTGTGCTTATTACAGTAAATACTGTGTGTGGTTAACTTTGTTTAACCCGAGTAACTTACGAACGAGCTCTTTCAATGAAACAAGTAAGTAAATAAGGGATATTCTGTATTAAAGATAAATATTAATTAGATTTTAGGCCCTTTTCCTTAACCCTATTAAACAAGGTAAATTTATAATTTTATCAACTTTATTCAATACTAGCTGTTTGTACCCGGTGTTGCAAGGGTTTAGGATTAAGTATCAAGGCTGGGATGGATAGGATGTCTAGAGAAGAAATAGGGCCTATTTTTTCCGTCAGGAATAGTATGCAATTTTTTTTTTGCAATTTTAAGATCAGATGGTACAGATTTGCATTGAAAATATATCAGCGGGAGGGGAAGGGAGTAAAGAGGGAATGTCGCCTATGTTACCCGCCGGGTCCTAAAACATAAGTATGCAAAATTTGAATCGAATCGAACAAACGGTGTAGATTTTTATACATAGACAGACAAACAGACATTGAGTTTTATAGGTATTGATATGAAATCAAACCTAATTTAAATTTAAAACAGATTTTTTTACATAATTTTTCCTAGTGGATTAGTTAAAACTAAAGATTACTATGTTCACAGATTTTCACGGCCGTTCAGAATCTTGTATAGTTTTCTGAGATATTCTGCCGTGTATATGTGACCTCTCTGGCCGACGTTTCGGATCCCATTACAGGGTTTATCATCGGGGCTGATTTACGACTTATACAGGTTTATTTGGAAAACATAAGTCCTTGCAGGACTGTATTCCTGCTATAATTAAGAGTCGAAAATGTTCAAGAAACCAAGAAATTCGACATTATAGATTGCATTTTTTTCAGTATTTCTGACTTATTTTCTATAAAAAGTTCACTTATTATTACAGTTACTAATATTGAATAGGAAATTCTTATTCCCTTTAATATACGTCAAATAAAATAATAAAGACCTTCCTATTCCAATTGGAAAACATTCCAATTGGAATGTTTGCAGGGTTTGAATCATTTTATTTAACTTGTATTGAAACAAATGAATTTTTCTTAATCGATATAAGTTATTGTAACGAGTGTCCAACGTTGTACAAAAAATAAGTCACAAACGTTGAAAAAAAAAATGCAAACTTAGATGTCGCATACCTCCATAACTATTGATTAGGTCATGGTTGCTTGAATATTTTCAACTCATAATTAAAGCAAGAATATAGTCCTGCGAGATTTTTAATGTTTTGCAAAGAACCCTGCATATGTAAAAAAAAAAATATTTTTATGTTTCGCAACCCTCGCAGCAAATAGGAAGCTGTGACGCTTTCCAGCACTTGAAAATCTTCACTAATGAGATACAAACACTAACTTGTTGGTGAGGTTTCAGTGTAGGCATCTTACAATCATAAGTCATGACTAAATATTGACAAAGAGGGGAGATTCTTTGCATTCTTCGCCAATTAAGTAATAGGTACTTGACAGCATAAAAAAAGATAGAGGTTTTAAATAGTTTATTGAAAAATTCGGTCCACCAGTTTTAAAATAAGCTAAATTTAATAATACAAACAACTATTGTTTTCAATCGTCATAAGTAGGTCCAGTCTATTTTACATTAGGATATGATTACGATGTTGTTATCCTACGAAATGGGGGATCTCCTTCCAAATTTTTTGTAATCAAAGTTATTACCAGTAATCGTTTAAATCGAAAAAAATACAGTCACAATCGTTTTATTCACCATCCGTCTCATTACAACACCTATAATTCAAGATCATTTTCTTATTTGGGGGTTTATAAAATAGTAATTATTTTAATTTAAAATAAATCTTCATTATTTTCACCAGTTACATATTGAAAATTTCAACATGTTTCAGGGCAAATAATTGCTTCGTCGAGATACAATGCATACTTACAAATTAAAAATCAAAAATCGAAGTATAGACAATCAAAAAATAAAATAAAATAATACATGGGAAATGAATGATAAAGTAAAGCACTAACATGAAAACAAATTTAAAAGATAACTACCGATCTGTAAAGCAATTACGCTAACGTTTCTTACGTTTCTGTGAATATATCGACTTTATCTGTTAGTCTCATTTATTAATTGATCAACATTATATTATCCATTTATTTTAAATATTTTTTCGTTTCTTTGATTTTTCTGTAATTCTTTCTAATTGATTAATAAATTTGGTTTTAAATTTCATAGAACTTTAATTTGAAAAAATTGCAACTTCACAAAAAGAAATTAAAGAACATGTATATTAATCATATTAATAATGTCACTAAAAAATAATTTTGCTCTTTTTGAAGTAGTTATTAATTAACAGAGTGTTAGTTAACTTAGTAAAAACCACTACCAGATTTAAGGTGTACCGGCTTTGAGACGTACCCGTCTCTTCGTCAGGACCAACACTACACTACTACGTTCACAACACTAACCACCACAACCATAGTATTGATAAATTATCACCATATTTATCACATGCGCGTTAATCTTGTCAGAGACAAGCATGCACTACCTAGCCTACAGAACAATCAGGAATCTAACGGGAGAGAGAGTGAGAGGGGGCGGGGTATAAAATGGGTGTTACCAAATCTTTTGTGAAAGTGAAATTGAACAAAGGGCTATATGGAAAATTGGCATAGTTGTGTAGTGTTGGTCCTGACGAAGAGACGGGCTCGTCTCGAAACCGTTCGACTTTTTTCATTTTCAATTATATTTTCAATTTATTTATTTTTAATACAACATTTTCATTACAAACATGTGTTTAATTCATAAATATTATTAACAAGTGAGATAATAAACAAACAACAAAATATCAAACATATATAAATTCATTCATATCAAAGGTGTAATAGAATCCTACTTCGGAAAACCCCTTCAAGCACATGGAATATATCAATACCCAAAGCGATTTTGTTCAGCATAGCTGTAGCTCTTCCAACAGGCATAACCATCGGTAAGTTGGTCTTGTATATTAGAATGTGAAACAATCCATGCTGACGATGACTAAGGTAATTATTAGGAACATACAAACCAATGCTACGCATAATTTCTGTATTCTCGAACATACCGCGCAACAATCGATTAAAATGTGTAATCATATACACATTATTTCTAATCTCCAGACTATTGTAGTCAAGCAACTAACACTCTGTTATAATGTCTAACCACAAAGTAAATGCTTTAAATATTAATAATAGTTATTTTGTATTTGAAAATACTTAAAAATATAACTTTAAGCTGTTTCAATAAAGGTACAAAAAAATAGTGGTGATAGTTTAACAATACTATGGTTGTGGTATATAGTGTTGTGAATGTAGTAGTGTAGTGTTGGTCCTGACGAAGAGACGGGTACATCTCGAAACCGGTAGACCGTAAATCTGGTAGTAGTTTTTACAAAGTTTACTAACATTCTGTTAATGTGTAAGTACGTTGTTTAGTATGTCAGTGTGCGCCGGTGAGAATTCTCGCATTCCCCATAATTAATGTACCCAGTTCAGGACAAGACAATACATGCAAGGTTTTGCGTGCGCGGCAAATTTTGGGATTATTTCCAACTCTGCTCTTTAGATGTCGGGCGCATAGTTATGGCGCTGTTTGACTCTGCGACTTACGTAAACTACTTGACTTGTTTATTAAAATAACGGTTTGCTTATACCGTAGGCGTTTATTCTAGAAAATAATATCGTAGCTGAATATGCGTACCATATATATATTATATATAGTATCTTAAAATAACATGGCTACTTAGATGTCATATCTGGGGTGAGACTAGGCGCTAAAGGCCCTTCTTCGATTAACTTAAGTTTCTTCGATATCTCTCCATAAGTTAAGGTTTTAGGGTAATAAATTGATCAACTAAGGCTCCCTATCTCAGAATGAAAAAATATTTCTATGTACTTGGCGAAATAGTACATAACGAGTAGCTAAGAGGCTTGTTATGTAATTGATATCTTATATTTACATATGTGTGTATGTATTAATCAATAAATTGTCAATAAACATCGATTTATCGGCGCTATGAAATGAAAGTTTTCTCACCAGTTCTCTCGATTTCGGATGGTTTTTATTGAACAAGTACTTTAAAATTATTAAGTTTTTGCCCCCAACTTATCACATAAATCTAACAAAATTATTGTCATATTTTGTACTTTATCTGTATTTTATCCATGGAGAGGTTTAAAAGCTATCATTTATCATTTGTTTTGTCCCAAATAGACTTTAGATTTAAAAGCCACAGTCTCTGAAGTTTGACTGAGCTCTCCAAAAAATTTTTATAATGTTACTTAATGCAAAAATAATTAACCACCAAATAAAAAATAATATTTATACATCGACAATTTGGTAGAGTAATAAAAATACTTGTATTCCTTTATTTATATGTATAAACAAAATCATAAATAAAGATTTAAGTATCGTGAAATTTGTTGATATTTTCGGGCGAAGATGTTGACAATAGCTCATAGAACAACCGTAAAATTTTAATAGTCAATAAAACGTTTATGTCGGTTTCTCCATCACAACGGGATTATTCAAGTTATCTGTATTTTTATGCAAATAGAACAACGTGTGTGAACATTTGATCTCGCTTAAGATCTGTGTATTTGTTTTAAAATGTGTATTTAATTAATTGAAATTAGCTCTGAAATATATTGTGTTTATAATGATGATGAAGTGACAGATGAACATAAGGTATTATTACTGATCGCTTCTGATTTCATACTATAATTGTGTCTAAAAATAATAATATTCAACATTATTCAACCATACGGTTATTAGCAATCAGATAAGGTAACGTTAACGTTATATCCATCAGCTATTTTCTATCAAGTGCTGGATAAGTTCCTCCTTAGTATTTTCCGCGATATTAGCAATCAGATAAGGTAACGTTAACGTTATATCCATCAGGTATTTTCTATCAAGTGCTGGATAAGTTCCTCCTTAGTATTTTCCGCATTATTGGCAATCAGATAAGGTAACGTTAACGTTATATCCATCAGGTATTTTCTATCAAGTGCTGGATAAGTTCCTCCTTAGTATTTTCCGCATTATTAGCAATCAGATAAGATAACGTTACCGTTATATCGATCAGCTATTTTCTATCAAATGCTGGATAAATTCCTCCTTAGTATTTTCCGCGTATTTTTGAAAAGTTCGATGATTTCATCAGTCCAGTATAATTTATGATAGCCTGTTGGTCTCTTGTTTCCCTTTACTTTCATTGCGGATGTCTGCGTTCGTCAAACGATTGTCAATTCTACGTGCGACGTGGCATTTTTTCATAATATTAAGTTATATGAACTATTTGTTTCTATCTTTTCTTTCTATCTCTTAATGTGATACCCAAGATAAGGCTGGACACATTCACTGCAAATGCACATTTCGGCATTTTTTTTTACGAAAATGTGGGTTTTTATTATTCATTTATATCATAATGTATATTCGAGACAGGGTTCTAAAAAATCCGATTTTTATATTAAAAATCAAAAAATCGTATTTTTTGATATATTTCGGATATATATCAAAAATTGGAAATATATCGAAACTTTTTTCTTCTTTTTTACACACGTCGATTGATACACACTCGAAATAATTTTGTACAATAATTATTATTTATTGAATAAATGAATTGCATACTGAAATAAGCTAATATATGTAATTGTTATATATACGTTACAAAAGTTGCTCTTTCAATTTAATATTATGAGTGTTTGTTTCTTTGTGTGAAATGAAAACGGATTATATGAAACAAATTAAACCAAAAAACAACCGTAGTACTGTGACGTTTCCCGTTGTGGGTGAAGCTTTTTTTTTTGAAAGAAGTTTAAATGGGAAGTTTAAAAGAGAAGGCTTTAAGAAAAGTTTTAAAAGCGATTTTATTTTAAGTTTATTTATTAAAAGTCTAATATATTATTTGAGATCTGCTTTTGCAAGCTCAAGGCTAAGTTTAAAATTTATTTACGTGATTGAATTAAGTTTACGTTTAGTCTAGTGATAGTAATATAGGACTTCTCGTTGTGACGCGGTTACTCAGTACTTTAGTAGCGTAGCAGAAGAAATGCCATTGTATTCATACGAGGTGAAACTAACCTAACATTATTAACGCGCAACTTGAGCCGGACTCAAAACGACGATCGATTGAACAGACTAACAAAATCGCCTTTCATGGTGGCGCATCCGTCGTTTCCTCGCATCCGGTAGCGGCGTCGCGAACATAAATATGTCTACGTAGATTTTTCGCCTAGAACGATGCCGCCTGGTTACCGAGGTCTCATATTAGCACCTGTGGACGGATTCCACGGCTGAGTGCGGGGTCACGATTACGATGGAATATTCAGATAGATAAATACCACTTGCGAAATACAGCCTAGGGCGCTCTGAGTATAACTTGGTATCCGCATAATACAACCGACGGTACATAATAGGAACTTAGCGCTAATATTGCGCAACAACACGCAATATCTATTTTTTTTACGTATTTTTTTGAATGCAATAGTATACTGGATCTGCCGGTCATCCAGATTAGATAAATCACGGTCGATTAATACACGTTTATACTTATTAAACACACACACAATACTCAAAATGCAAATTAACGGCTGGGTTCTCCAGAATACATACATACAATGCTTACAACTGGCGCGATCGGTGGTCTTCGGTCCGATTTATCTGTTCATGGTATATAGTGAAAAGAGTAAGAACATATATTCATAACAACTAGGCGCAACAGAGGCTCAGGGCAAGCTTTGTCTGACATTATCACAGCCCGAGATTCTAAGGGAATGGAAGATACAGTTTTGTAAGTGAAATTTAAGAAGTGTCTAACCACTTCTGTTCAAACGTGGATTCTAGATGCCCCCCCCCCTGTAGGGGGGAGGGGGATGCGGCCCCAGAGCATCGCCGCATCCGGTGGTTAACTCCTGTTTAGACATAACCTCCCACACTAAGCTGCAGACCAAGATCAAGCCGAGACTCTATTGCTCCTGCTGGAATCCTCCGAAGTCCTCGCTTCCCGGCGACAAACATATCAGGAAGAAATCCCGCGTCTGATATTAAGGTTTGTATATTGTCCCGCGGGGCAGTCAAATTGACTGGTGTATATGATGAGGATCCCACGTTGCGGCTACATGAGCCGGATTATTATGATGTTTACTGCTGATTAAAGGGCTGAATGAACTAACTGGGTGACTGGAAAAGACTCTCCCTTGAGCGCGTCAGTCAGAGCCATGTTAGCATCGCCAATTATAGTTGATGTGATTGATCCCACGGTGTAGTCTTATTGACTAGAGATATTAAATGATGGTAAATCAGCATGATTATTACAGTTGATTGTGTAATTCCTGATATGTTTCTCGCTGGCCGGGAAAGGAGAACCCCGAAGGTCTCTGTATACAGCAAGTTAGAAAAGGTGGTGAATGATGAGTATGATGGTGTTAGTAATGCCATCGCGCTCCTGAATGCGGTCCCGATCATAAAAGTTGTTTGTTAAACTGCTAACAGATCTCGTTCATTAAAGCGGTCCCGAGCATAGTATTGATTGTCGAACTGCTACCTGCATCTTATAATTTCTCATTCATGAGGAACGTCCTATCTCGTCCTTGAGTACGGAGTTAATACATTCATAAACATTCAAAACCAGAGCCCGAGCTCGTCGCACCAAGGGGCCTGAAAAGACGTGAGAGGTTCTTTCCCTTAGATCTTTGAGGGTCGCCGCTCCAGGACCTTCAGACTATTCTGTAATTCTTGGCTTTAAAACCCTGTCTTTACCGGGTAGATACAGTTAAGATAGCCTTACCTAGTCCCAAATCTAAGATGTCTCCCACTCTAATCAGACTCCATAGCCGAGAACGCGCGTTCCGACATTCGACCCTGTCTTATGTATGGTTGCTTATGGCACGCGAGTAAATCTAACTTCATCTTTTTCCACAATCGAAATTCAGCCTCCCAAGATCACGGGGCGTGAAAGACGTACGGCTCCCCGCCTCTCGACCATGAAGAGACGAACTTCCCCATTCGGTTCTCGTCCATTATCCCATTTATAATCCCCGCGTGCCTAACCTTAAGAGTCTAGCGCCGGTAATAAGATCTCATTAGGCTACGTTGGAAGTTAATATTGCACAACCGGGCGAAATGCCTATTTTCCGCGAACCTATTCAATTTGTAAAACGCAATAATATGTATTTATATACGTTAGTAAAACGTTTGAAATGCAGAATGCACGTATAATGACCTCGCTTGTATCCTAAAGATAATTAAGAAATAATTCCGACGTCACGTCCCGACAAGTACCAACTTGTTACCGCGTCCGTTACCGTCGAACTCTGAACCCACGTAATGAAATGAATAGTGACCATGTGACAATGACAAATTATATAGCACGAACATTCCATTTGATACACATAAGAAAATAAAGAATAAATAATATTAAAGGTTCTTATCTTATTTCTGTAGTTGGTCTGCTTCTGAGATGGCATCCTGATCCGAAGTAATATAACGGGTCCTCTCCAAAATTGCCATCGCCTGTGCAGCCTTCACTTTCCTTCCATCGAGAATGCTGCTCGTTAGTACAAAATTTCCGCGATCCTTAGCTGAAGACCGACTGTATCTAAATTAATTATTTCTATACAATATATACAATTCGAAATACGTTTTTATAAGAACTTGATAGGAACAAATCGTGTTTAAAACGATTGCCCAATGATACGCAATACAAACATGTACCTTGTCCAATAACCTCACATCCGTGTTTTAATAAAATAAATATAAAATCCCGATGCATTTTTAAAATATATTATTTGTAGGAAATTTCTCGTACGATCTGAATTTATATCACACTGACAATCGTGATATCAAAACCACATAAATACCCCGATCTCAATTATTCCCAAAATAATACAAATCATATAGAAATCCGTGTATTCAATCGCCAGTATAGATAACATAGCATTCTTTTGCATAAAGATACATCCGCCCTGAAGAATCTTTCGTACATTCCGAACCTCGCGACATTAAATATACACAATTATTCTGAATTTCAAGTCCCACGAAACAAACACCCTTCGTCAGTAAAATATTCCATTTTAAAGCCTTTATATCTTTGGTAATATATGAATATCAAATTTAAATGATTTTCCATATGGACCGCGACGCATTTAAATATTTCATAAGCGTTATGCAATAATTCACCCGCTGGAATTATCACAGCCGCAATATTACGATTTCTTGTATATTAAATCTGATGCGCGCCTAGTAATAATTATCCCTAGGCCCAAAATACGTAACGAAACAATCCACAACATGTATCAATATTTGTTACGATCCAGAAAGTTTTAAATTGAATACACGTAAAAGGCAATAGAAGTAAATAATATTGGAAATGCTTATCTGTATCTTCGAGTGTTACCGCCTCTCTGCCTCACTGATAGTATTTCGGTCCTCTCTCCACAAGGGCCTCCGGCCGACGTTGATGCTCAAGGAAAAGGGCTGTTCCTCGAATTTGTATGGCTTATATAGTCAAAAATTCTCGCCATTTTTGACTCCAACCGACGTGTAAAGGTAAAGGTCTATCTCTCAGAACGCTTCTCATTGGCCAGATCCGTTACGCGGACAACCGTCTTTGATTGGCTCGCTTCGTCAAAATAAAATAACATAAAGCCTGCTTTACACGCCCGCGTGCAGAAATAATAAAGGCTAGCCCGCACCTACTTATCCGGCAAATATTTAATTATAGAGTATTTATGAATTGTGGTGCTTCTCCTTATCATGAGCTTTTAGCAGATAGATATTTTCGTATAATTTTTCAGCAATGTCTATTTGAATAGGCCAATATCGTTACAGTACTTTTTAAAATACAACTAGGGCCATCTAGTAACCGCAGATATAAATAAACTTGTAGCACTTTTTAAAATATATCTAACTCTATCTAGTAATGACCGCAGATATTAAAAAAAAACAATCTGTACATTTTTAAAAATACAACTAGCGCCATCTATTAACGAACGTAGAAAGTTTTTTTTGGATATATATCCAAAGTAAAAATCAAGCCATAAATATCGTGATATATATCGTGATATATATCACGATATCCTCGAACCTTGATTCTAGAGTGCAATTTCTTAGGGCAATAACTTAAAAAGAACTTTTGTTCTTGTATAAAAGTAATAAACTGAACATTATTTATATCATTATCGTGATATATATCACGATATCCTCGAACCTTGATTCTAGAGTGCAATTTTTTAGGGCAATAACTTAAAAAGAACTTTTGTTCTTGTATAAAAGTAATAAACTGAACATTATTTATAATAATGAAGAAAATATACGCATTACTCGCCGTGGCCAAAAAAAATTTTTTTTTGTGTTTTCTGTGTGCTTTCCACGTTTTGATAACGCCCGGCTCCCATCTGTTGGTGCTATTGTTAACGACTAATACAAATTGATTAAAGTGAAAACAAGTATCTACTTCCGTATTTCATTTTCATTTCTCATCTCGTTATTTGTAATCAATCTCCTTTATGAATGGAATATAAGTATTATTTTAAAATAAGTCCTACGAAGTTTTGTTGTTGGAAGTCTGATTTAATGAGAAATTTAATAGGGATTAGACAATATTGAAATTTATGGAAATAATTTTTGAACTTCGGAAGATCCATTCGAACAAAATTAATAAATATTATATATTTCGATATCATTTTTATAAACTTCAGTTTATCTTACCTACTTCTTAAGTTAAATAATAATTTAATTCGACACAAGAATACGATACATTTTTATAAACTTCAGTTTATCTTACCTACTTCTTAAGTTAAATAATAATTTAATTCGACACAAGAATAC
>JADDOH010003178.1:0-61024 GCA_016648135.1 Agrypnia vestita | reverse complement strand
TGGAATCGTGGACCCTCAAAATGAGTAGCATGAACCGGCTGGAGGCGTTCGAAATGTGGATACATCGGAGAATGCTCCGGATACCCTGGACGGATATGGTCAGCAACACAAGAGTTCTTCAAAGAGCTAGAGCGAATAGAGAGTTGCTGACAAATATCAAAATCCGAAAGGTATCGTATTTGGGTCATGTGCTCAGAGGAGAAAAATATGAATTGCTCCACCTGATTCTTATGGGCAAGATAGGGTCGTAGAGGTGTTGGAAGGAGACAAATTTCCTGGCTCCGCAATATACGCGACTGGACGGGCATAAGAAGTGTTGGAGAGCTGTTTCGTGCTGCCCAGGACAGGGACGCTTTCGCTCGGGTGATAGTCAACGTTGGGGGGACCTGACATGACATCAAAAGAAGAAGAAGAAGTGAAGTACCTATAATGTATGCCGACGGAGTAATTCAAATGTAGAAAATATTCCGCGACGTTATCGGGCCGCCGTTGCTAATCAAACTTTTCTAATGATTCCAATTTGAAAAAACCAATAAAATTTCTAAAAATCCGAAATTATACTATAATTATTAATTTTTTTTAACCAAAATTTGATAGATCTTCTTGATCGTCACCACGAGTCTACTTGACAAGTTTCAGCTCGATTGGATCACGGGAAAAGGGTCAAAAATCGATCCAAAGTTTTTTTTGACGGCAAGCCGGCAAGCAAGCAAGCAGACGCCACGAGTTAATATAAAGGGAGTAAAAACAGTAGAATAACCAATACATTTTCTCCTATTTTACCCCTGACCAGTGTAAGCCTATGTACATTATCATTCATTATGAGGTTTTTTATAGGTTTTAAGGTTTATTACTGTGGAGTAGAGATTCATTGATCTATGATTGCGATCAATTTACATTAATGCGCAGCATCATCATTTTCACATCATCTCTGCGTGGCTTCCTTAATTTTTAATTTTTTCTGTTACTGGTCTACCCCTAGTTTTTATTCACTCTGGGCTGCACCACACAGGGATAGTTAAGGGCGCTAAGCGGTAACGGATTTCAGATCACTTTCACCTGACAACTAAGGATCTCAAACGTTCTGTTCATATTTAACTCAATTATATCATTAACCTCAAAGAACCAATCGTAAACCATCATTTAACCATAAAAGAGATCTTATTTTACTACATTTTGATACTTTATAAAGATCTGAACTAAAGCATCTGGGTGAAGTGACAATAGGTAAAATAGTAGAAGGAGTTGAAGGCGAGGATTGTCGGAAGTTAAGGCTCAATACGAGAAGTAAAGTCATTGAAGAAGAAGAAGATAAAAAAGCATCTAACACACGTCTGTAAGTCAAAATAGGTAGTTTGTAGTGCTAAAAGACTGGCTTACCTTGATGTTGTAGCCTATTTGATCTAATGAAAATCTCGAAGTACTTCAGGTCTTTTGATTTTAAACAATTGTATACCAAATGTGAAAATTTGGCAAGTCAGGAACGTACCTGGTTCAGGAAGACAAATATTGTCAGAATACTCCCAATCTTTCTGTTTAGTTCTGAGATATATGCACTGAAATACTGATCGTAGAAAGACTGACGTATTAGAGATGTGGTGCTGGCAGCTCATGATACGAGTCACATGACAAACAGCTTCATTTTACAAGATATTAGGTCCTTACATATGAAATTGGCGTTTTGCCGTACTGGCAAATTTGATCTCAAATATCTTCTCTTTGGTTAGGAATTCCAAATCCAAATTTATACAGCTATTTACTCATGTATTTGTGTTTTGAAAATTATAATTCATTTGTTTTTTCCTCAATTGTTTTTTTCTTTGTGTCACTCAGTTAACAAAATGAAAAACTTGAAATATCGCATTATTTACGAGTACGAGTTCCACCGTGGCACCAGTGCTGCAGAAACGGCTCGAAAGATTAATGATGTGTATGGCGACGGTGCCGCAAAAGAAAACACAGTACGTTTTTGGTTCCAACGTTTTTGTTCTGGAAATTTCGACCTGCAGAACAAGCCCCGTGGACGGCCGGAGACCAAAGTTGATAATGAAGAATTGAAGGCTATTGTGGAAGCGGATCCATCGCAAACCACATCCGAGTTAGCTGCAGGCTGCGGTGTTAGTGATAAAACTGTTTTAATCCACTTGAAGCAAATTGGTAAGGTGAAAAAGCTTGAAAGGTGGGTACCTCACGAATTGAGTGAAGCAAATCAACAAACGCGCGTTGACTGCTGCGTTGCATTACTCAACCGGCACAATAATGAAGGGATTTTAAATCGAATCATTACCTGTGATGAAAAGTGGATCCTGTACGATAATCGGAAGCGCTCATTGCAATGGCTGAACCCTGCCGAACCAGCCAAACCATGCCCCAAGCGAAAATTGACTCCAAAAAAGTTACTTGTGAGCGTTTGGTGGACATGTCTGGTGTCGTTCACTACAGCTTTCTTAAATCTGGCCAGACGATTACGGCAGATGTCTTTTGTCAGCAACTGCAAACCATGATGGAAAAGCTAGCTGCTAAACAACCGAGGCTGGTTAATCGCTCTAGGTCACTGCTGTTTCATGATAACGCTAGACCACACACTGCACAACAGACGGCTACCATATTAGAGGAGCTTCAATTGGAATGTCTAAGACATTCACCGTACTCTCCGGACCTTGCCCCAACAGATTACCATTTTTTTCGAAATTTGGATAACTTCTTGCAAAGGAAAAAATTCAACTCCGATGGGGCAGTCCAAACCGCCTTCAAAGATTTTATTGATTCCCGTCCGAACGGTTTTTTTAGTAAAGGGATCGATGAACTACCTATGAGATGGCAAAAGTGCATAGATAGCAATGGTACATACTTTGATTAAATAAATATATTATAATAAAAAAAAATCGGCTTTATGTTCCTCCCATACTAAACGCCAATTTCATACGTAAGGACCTAATAACAATTTTGAGAATTCACAAAACATATGCGCGTACTGAAAAATACTTCGGACACGACATACGATCTACGAATGCCATGAGCATGCTGGTAATATAAGGCAGAGTCGAGGGAACCTATCCCCTAGGAAAATTGCATTTGGTCAAATCTGCAACCAAAGGATCACTACGCTGCATGGCTGTTATAAGTGATCTGATAAAGACTGATCTGGTAAGAGCATAATAAATGAGAATAAGAATATCAATTAAGGTACTAAACATATGCTTATTTTTGAGCATGCTCATTAGCAGCTCTAACAACTGTACACACTTGCTCGTTATTAGTATGCTTATTTTAAGCATGGTCATGAATGAGTATGCTCAAACCTAATGATCAAATACATGTTTATTACTGGCATGCTCTTGTTATAGAATAGAAACGCCCTAGTTCAAAATGGAAACTTTGCAAACTGAAATAGGAAATTCAAGTGAACCAATAAATCAAACAGTTCCCGAGTTTCCATCCGCACATTTTTGATTTAAGTTTTTATAATTTTTTTTGTAAGATTTGAATCATTCATGTATTCTAATAAAGTTTCATAAGCAATATTTCTTGCTATATTATTTTTATATCGCGGTGACCCGAGTATTCCACTGACATTTGTGATTTCTATAATTAGTCATGAAATGTAATATTTTGTAATCTCCCCAATGCGCTATATTTGTTTCACGTGTCGTGGATTGAGAAAATCGCAAATGTAAATCGATACTAGCTGCGAATGGCGAATGGCGAACGACATTAGCATGCTCATATAAGCAAGCCTTATCACACATACTCAAAAGATACCCCTACCACCCGCAAATCAAATGAGCATGCTCATAAATCAACCGGCGATTGATTTTTAGCGTGCTGGTAATGAGCATGAGCATGCTCATTACTAGCAATGTGCGTACACACATGCTACTAAGTAGCAATGGCTCAAGGAGCTCAATACTGCGCATGCTCACGTACCACTAATGAGCATGTGTATCAGTACCTTTATACGTTTTTGTAGAATATTATTATTATTATTATTATTATTATTATTATTATTATTATTGATAATGGGCAGGCAGCTTAAGCTGATAGGCCCATATCACTGTCTCTCATTTGAATATCCAGCCTATTCTTAAATTGGTTGACACTGGCTGCAGACACAACATCCTCGGGCAAACTGTTCCACATATTGACCACTCTATTGCTTAATGCATGCTTTCTTGGGTTACACGAGAACCGAGACTTGTTCCACTTCAGATGATGTCCTCGAAGGCCCACATTTGTGTTAAATGCAAACATATCTGTCATATTAGGAATATTGTAGTAGCCCGATAGAATCTTGAATGTCTCGAAAGCGGTAACACAAACACGTTTAGTTGCAATGGATAATGATGAAATATCTTTAACTTATTATAAAAACCGTCTTCATTTTTAATTTTTTCTACCATAGTTACAACGACACTCGATTATACATACATACGTCAAGATTATTTTGGTCTCTTCAGTCGAGTTTCATCGCGTTATTTAATTGTGGTTAAGTTAGTAAGAGCCAAGTCCTTTTTAATTTGGTCCTCTGTCAGCATTTGGCTCATTTTGCGCGATCAATATTCCAAAGGGACAGCTATGAAATGCCCTACCGTTGTGGATTTCATCCAAATTAATGAATTTCGAAACAGTTGATCGGAATATTAAACAGTCACCAATTTCATTGTATAATTTCAAAATTACTAATAAAATAATTGTAAAATAAGTGATGCTCGGAAATTTAGTTTTATTTGTAACTAGCTATTCGTACCCGTCGTTGCACTGGTTAAAGATTATGTTGAAAATAAATTTGTGAGGGTAAACAAAGGTTCGATTCGAACGGTATAGATTTGCATCGAAAATATATCAGGGGTAGGGGAAACGGTAAAAGGGGACGGAGAAAATGTCACCAATGTTACCCGAGTATGCCGAGTGCTAAAGAATAATTTTGCAAATTTTGAGTCCGATCGGTCGAACATCACATATTTGCATTGAAAATATATCAGGGGAGGGGAAAGGGTAAAAAAAGAGTGTGAAAATGTCATCTATGTTACCCGCTGGGTCCGAAAGCATAAGTATGCAAAATTTGAATCGATTCGAACAAAAAGTATAGATTTGCATAGAAAACAGACAGACATTGAGTTTTATAGGTATATATGTTTGATTTTTATGGGATAGTTTCTTGATAATTAAAAATAATTAGATGGATCACTTCGTCACCACTGGGACTTGAACTTGAAACATCATCTTGCCAAAAGCCAGCCTTAAAGCTAAACTTAAAGTAGAAAAAAATATTTCCAATCAACTGTTCTAATTTCAATGTCAGTCTGTCTATCCGTAACTCGCTGGAATTAGGCTAGAATTACAACAGCAAAACTAATTATGACTAGCCACTAGTGAGGCCCGGGCGCCCGAGTTTGACACGTCAATCAGTGCGTGGCTCAGATTACACGCAAGGTTTGTTATAAATTGTTATTATGTCCCGTGATTTTTCACGGGTAAACGGTTAGTTACTAAATAATTAGATAACACATAGAATCTGATAACATTATAATATAGTGACACAACAGCCAATGAAGATTATTTTTTCGATTACACAATATTCTCTATTTATCAGGAAAAAATGTTCTTAAAAAAACTCGATTTCAAAAATAAAATATTATATCATTTAAATTGTTCATATTCCGTTAATTTTTTTATTATTGGTGCATTGAATTTATTTGAAATAATTATTAAACAAACGAATATCTACAAAATTGCGAAATTAATTTAAATAATCCAAAGGATGCGCTAATAAATAATTTGACCCATGATTGTAAAAATTTATTATGAGCTCTTGAAAAAAATTTAATTTATTTGAATTAATTTATAAATTTGACAACTAATAATTTAGTGAAAATCAATTTGACAAAGTTGTCCTGATATTGGAACACTTTGCCGGAAAATATTTTTTACATTTAATGATAGGTGTTATGAAAAATTTAAAGTTAATTTAGAATCACAAAAATCAAAAATAGTAATATATTACGTGACGGACAGAAACGTAATATATCTTACTTATTCATGATCCGCTGAGCACATTTATTTTGCATTGGAATTTTCAAGTGAATAACGATTTTTCAACTCGCTTTTGGTTTATTTAATATTTGAATTTACACTATTCCACACAATTTTATCTATTATATTTAAATGCGGTAAAGGATTGGATGGAGGAGGTATAATTTTTAAAGAAAGAGTAAGGAGGAATCAGGACGAGGTACATAAGTTTCATATAAAGGCTTATATAAAGAGTAACACTGAAAAATTAGGTTTATATCGGTCATTAGGTATAGAATTAGGTATATAGAAAATATTTATTTGTTTACGCGGATTCGATCCACTGAGGACATTGCAAATAAGTAGTTACTTTCGACACTATTGTCTATTTTTACATATAGCCCTCCAGTCAGACTTCCAAGTCAGACTTCCGTCCAGTTTTATCGTCCCACCTTCTGCGACATCTTCCCTGTTGTTCATCAAAAAAGGATGGTAATGCAGTGCTTTGTGTACGTCAGAGACAAATTCTATTATTCTCCCGTATACAAAAGGCGTCGTCAGTTTATAAACGTAATCAGTAATACAAATTGCCGAAAGAAAATTGTTGATGACTCAATTGTATCAGGTTAGGTTAGGTTAGGTTAGGTTAGGTTAGGTTAGTAAATGTGGTAGTAATTCGAACAAAATGCCGCGGCAATTTGTAATAATATTTTGAAGCATAATAGAAAATGATGTCACTTTACATTTAGAATAAGGCATTTTTTTAAAACATATTTATCTTTGTAATAGAATTTGCCTGCGACATAAAGATAGATTACATTTCATCTTCAGTGTGGCCATGTTATCTGGTTTGTAGTACAAAACCTGCAGCTCATTATTTCTCTTGGAATAATTCCACCTACCATCCTCTTCCAGATAGTTAGCGTGTTTTTTCTACCAGGGTTAAGGCCGTTGTACTATTGATTATTATTAATTATTGGAATTACTGCAAGTATTTTACTAAATTTTTTGCGGCTTCAGGCTTGCAAGCTGTAAGCTGCCTGTTCAGCGATTTTTATACTTTTATTGTGTACATTGCCTTAAATAACCGCTTTCTTTTGGTGGAATGCAATGTTTGGCCTAAGAACACGTAGAGTATATATAGTCAATGCTTACATTAAAAACACATAATTAGGTATCTAAGTATTTAATGTAAGCCTTTTTGTAAAATAGAAAGATCACTTTAAAATAATTAATTTATCCATAAATTTTATAGCGTATATTTCAGAAAATGAAAAAATTAAATTTTATATAATACGAAGAAATAAATTTATAAGAGTCATTATAATTAACCATGAAAATAATCCTCTATTCAGAGAACATTGGCTATCTTCACATTATTAACATTTTCCTTCCTTTTCTTCTTGTGCCTTTTCAGTTCAGCGAACGATGGCTTTTATCAAATTTTTACTCCTTCCTCTTCTTCTCGTGCCAGTTTTGTTAAATCAATCATTACTTTGCTTTCTCATCACATTATTTACTTCTTTTTTTTCTTCTTCTCATGACGTATTCGTTCAGCAAAAGTTGGCTTTAATCACATTATTTACATTTTATTCTTCTCGTGCCTTATAGATTCAGCGAAAGTTGGCTTTCATCACATTATTTACTTCTTCCTGTTCTTCTCTTGCCAGTTTTGTTCAATAAATCGTTTCTTGGCTTTCTACAGCATGAAAGGCACTTTTTTAGACTGAAATATTGGAGGTACTTCAGACATATCTCATTGCATATCCGAGATATTTTTATTCTTTTTTTTTTTTTGTTCTTTAACTACTGTCTTCTCGTGTAAATTTTAATTCCAACTCTTTAGAATCCGTAGATTCTAAAGAGTTGGAATTAAACGGAATCGTAATACTCTGAGTACTATACTGCTCACAGGTGTTGATGTATATTAATCTATACCAGTGCATCAGCGCTGTCGCTTTGATGCTTTTACTAAGTAAGTACTTTAAGTACCTTATTAAAATAAAAATCAATCTATAGAAAGGGATGAATTGTAAGGGTATAAAATTAAAACCACATTTTCTCAAAATATTTGGTTTGTAATACCGTGCCAAAATTAGATTTTTGCGATCCAATATAACAAAATATTGACAAGAAAAATGGTAGTCTTACGCAGAAAACTCAACATACAAGATTCTGACTGGTTGTGAAAAGCTGTATAATGATCAGTGATCAATGATCAGCTTTTTGTTTGCGCATGCGTACGACTGTCGCGAAGCGTCAGCTCGGCCCCGGGTACAGTTGCGAACAGAATCCTTCGAATCTTTATTGACGTTTATCGAAATATCCTGTTATGGTGGCTTGGACATAGCGACTGCCAAAGCTAATATTCCAAAATCAGAAGGCAGAAGACTAAGAAGAGAAGTTGGCGGAAACAGTTGGAGTACTGCTGCGGAGCGAGATTGCAACTAAATTAGGCTGAGGTGGAAAGCGAAGCCCAAGATGGGAAAAATTGGAACTTTCTATGCGGTGCAGGGACCACGACCCATTAGGATAAGGGGTAGAAGAAGAAGAAGTAAATATTTTAAAAATTTAATTAAATTCAATGTGTTTACCAACCATCGGTTACAAATTTTCTAAACACTATAATGCTGTAGGTAGATGAGATTTTGAAATCGTCGATAAAAATTGACATCAAAGAATATTAAAATACGTAATTTGTATGCATAAAATTAAGGGTAAAACAAAGATTCAACATTAATTATGTTTAAAAATACTATTCCTAGAGTAAAGTACATCAAGATCCAATTTTGTGTGAAATTTTTTTGCAACAAAAATGCATTGTCATCGATAAAACTGCATCAGAATTTAATAATGCATACTTGCAGTCTCCGAGCTTTACGGCGAACCTGACGTCATCAAATTTACTAAAATCCAACGTCTTAGATAGGCTTGGCATCTGGTTCGATCGGAAGAGGCTTCGATATATGCTCGCTAAACATTTTATAAACCATAGGGAAAGAAAGTCTTGGTAGATCACGGTTTCTTGGATCGGTGGCATTTAGAGGGACCTACATATATGTCTATGTGCATAGCTTTGCAGACTACTCATAAATGGATTTGGAAAATGGAAGACTTTCTTGATGAGATCAAGTACCATAATAATGACAAGTTTAATTACAGAATGAAAGAAAGAAATTATTTCACAATTGGTACATTTGATTTTATGATATCAATATGAAACGGATAAGCGATGGCAAATTTTTTTCCTTAAATATGTCAAAATTCTCATAAATTTCCTATAAATGATAATTAAATAAATAATTAATGTTAACTATAACAAAGCTTGCCCACAATATATTACAGGTAGATTCCATACTAAATAGTGAGTCAAAAATTTTGTAGAATTTCCTGAAAAATATCAAAATCGACAATTTTCAGAAAATTTCAGAAAAGGAGGAGATGATAGATTACAAAACGTGCATTGTTTCTGAATATTTCTAACTTTTATTCTACATGCTGTAAGTCTATCTTTTAGGTAATTGTCCGGAAATTTTCAACACCTTCAGCAGAGAATGATACAAAATGCCACTTCTCTTGCATTTTGTATCATACTCCTATTTTTATACGGAATGGTAAAGAATCGAAATGTGTTCATTAAGTTCCGTTTTAATTTAAAAAAAATATTAAATGGCACTTTCATGTTTATTAAATTAATTCATAAATTAGTAAATACTGTTTTTTAATTGAAGAAGTTTGCTCCACTTTTTATATAATAGTATGTAGGTACCTACGTGTTATATGATTATTCTTTTCAATAATATTGCCAAGAAAACGATTAACTTTAATTGCAATAAATTATAGAATTCTCACAAAGATGAATGTGGGAAACTAGTATGGAAGCCTTTATAGAGTGGATACAGGGCTTACGACCTGTATGAGCTGTAAAAACATTATTCACCAATTCTACTGTAAGAACATCCAAAAACTATCAAATTTACAAAGTTGTTTATACATATTTTCTATTATTAAAAATGTATTGTAAAAAGGTTACGAAAATTACAAAAATGTATTTAATATCAAATTTATGTCATACAAAGACATCTATATTCCTTCCTATGATATATTTATTTGTTTTCGCCATAATACTCGTATATATATATATATATATATCTACATATTTGATTATGTTAAATTACTCAAAATTATTTTTAAAACTGTTGGTTTCTTTCAGCATTTGTTTTAAGAAAATATTAAAAAAAATATTTAACTTAAAATTATTTCACTAAAAATATATTAAAAAACATTATTAATTCACAATAAAAACTTAAATCGAATATTATTAATTTATTTGTTTTAAATACATTTCAAATAAAATGATTTAATTGAACGCAGAAATTTAAACAAGTAATTTTCATCATAAATGATTATATTGTTTAATTATTCAATCAAGTATGCTTCATTTAAAGATTGATTATTATATTTAACATGAATTAACATCACTACAATCTTCAACATAATTATTTAATTTAATAGGCAAAATTATGTTGAAAAATTATAATTTGATTTCTATTTTGGTAACGAAATTTAAACCATGTCGGCATGTCCCCAACAATTTTCCGAGTGTCGTTTCGTGACACGCGTGCCGTGGGTTCACCATTGTTGTATAAATATATGTATACATTTTCTATTAGAGAGTACCTACACTAGGGCGTTATGTATTAGTATACAAATACCTGGGCTCGTTAAAATCAAACAAAACCACAGAACTACTTGACATAATCTGGAAATGTGTATCTGGAGTCTTATGCTTTAATAGTATTCTACATTTATAAATATAAAACATATGTTTATATGTATACTGTATGGTAAACGTTTTATAACTTTTTACTTTTTAATACACCGAAAAGATTGTGTAAAATAACTCAGGGTGTACCAATGATTTCGTAGCTATCCTCGCCGTAGTTGGTTGACGGCGTCGGTCAGTGCGCAACTGACTTTCGAGGTGGCCACATGCTCATTTGTTTATTAAAGAGAGATTTGTTTATTTATTTAAAGGTATTTTTTCACTTTATATCTTATATATTTCTGTCCGTATATAATTTGCGATTCCCACTTAATGGATGATGATAAGTATATTCCAATTGTCATTTATCCCTGCGCTTTGAAAACAGAGAAAACAGAAGAAAGAGGTTATGTGTGGACGCCTCCCGAGTACGGCCGAAAATGCCGAAAATGGGTGGCGAAAATGTAGGGCCGATATGGGAGCTATTGCTCATAGAACGGCCCTGTGTTTGTGGTGGATCCTCTCTTCTCTATTTATTTAAAGATATGTAATACATAGTTACAACAGCGTCATTTGTTGACATATATCATACTTCAGAATTTTTATTTTAAATAGTTATTAATGTGTTTATAAAAAAAAATCTTTTAAATAGTGTTTGAAGACTTAAAGTGTGGGAGTAAGTTGGTGTAGTGGTCACGACGCCCGCCTAATGATCTGGCGGTCGGTGGTTCAGGCCCCATTCTAGGACACCAGCAGGTATATACCATTTTAGTACTGTTTTATCAATATAATGCCAGTTGTATATTCGTATGAAAACATATTCTGCATTTATATAAATATTCAGCAACTATTGATGATTTCTAAGATAAAGAAAACGATGTTTTGGATTATAATTTGGCCTGTCAATTAATGATTACATTTTCTTAATTATTGTAAATAATGTTCAGTTTTATTTCTTTCACATAAGAACAAAATTTGTAGTCTAGAATATACTCTGTACACAGAATATAGAATATATTCAAATATAAATGAATAAAAAATTGGTGCATACATGAATAAAAAATTCATGTACGCGCGGTAGAAGTAATACTTAAAAATTTAATCGGAGATAAAATTATAATATAAATGATGCTCAAAGTATTATTATTAATATTTAAAATTATTAGGACAAACAAAAACTTTCTTAAAAAAGTATCTGCTCACTTTCGTGTTTAATCAATTTTTGGCATAAAACGGTTCCGCATTCAATAGTTTCCCAACTGTCCAACATTAATAGCCGCATTCCGAATCTTTTTCCCACTGCACGCCCCTGGTATATTCTCATAAGGATAAAGGGGTAAGTTCATAATACAGTGGTTCGACCAGCTATTCTCTGCGATTCGCAGTATTGGGCAAATTCGAAGAAACTAACAAAATGCATATAACTCAGTCAAGGTGATTGAGTCACAAGAATGGACAAAATTAATAATAGTTATTTTTGGGTAGCGCCCGTTTTTGAAAAAATAAATAGGCTGAGGACTTGTGGCGCCAACTGTGGGAATATCATATGATTAACAAAATCATGATCCTCAAAGATAGGCCACCGATAAAAAGAAGAGCTTAAGTTAGTCGCGATCTTATATATTTTTTATGTACCACATTAATTTTGAAACTATCATTATTATTATTTTCTACTATAGCTGAACACTTGTATTATTGGTATAAGTTTCTGGAAATAAGGCTAGAGCCTAAGACGACAAAAAAGATTACTTAGAAAGCTTAGCCACTAGAGCAACAACCAACACGATCTTTATATTATACAAATATATATATATATATATATTATATAGATATAATATACGTGTTGTTGATATTGTTAAACATAATTCTCATTGAATTATAATTATTTATTTATTATTAATTGTATAATGGCCTACAAAATAAATTTAAAATAACAATTTTCTGGCGTAATCTAGTGTAAATGTTAAGCAATTCAGAAGAATATTATATGTACATTTAGAAGTATATTGCTTAATATTCCACTTCAAAAATATACAGGCGTGGACCACCTAGGCCTCCAAACCAAAGGGACCAATCGCGTTCGAGGAAAACCACCAATCACAAGCCCGATACAACCAGCGATGTACCACCAGGCAGCACGCTGGTACCACGATAACTCTCGCCCTATCTTTAATCGTCCTGTAATATTTTAAACTTGTTTCTACAAATAAATCGACAATGTAAATGTAAGTACTTTTTCATTAATCCTGATCACCGCCTTTTGATTAACATACATGCCTCCAGCGTCACCCATGCTATCTGTATATATTTCATGTTTCGACATGACCCATGCAAAAAAACGCACCTTTCGATTCATTCACATGAGAAATAATAATTCATAATCATTACCAGTTGCGAAATCTGTATATAGTATGACATAGGAAGAACAATAGATGTCTCTAGGATACTTCAATCGAATAAATGAAAGAATCTGATTTAGAACATACTCGTGTATACAATTTATAAAAAATCATATATTCTAGCTTTTGTTAGGGTGGAATTGGTGAATGTTGCATTGTGTATTGATTACTTAAGCTAGCTCATTCAGGTCATAAGCCCTGGGCCACCCTATAAAGCAATACACGTTTAAGTATTAAGTATTAAGTGCTTCGTGTCTGTGACACTTCTATGTTTCATCTTAATTAATTATTATTATTTTATTTTTGGAAAATGTTTCCTTGGTTCAAATAGTCTAAATAATAAAATAATGATTTAATAATTATTGTAATTTTAATTGATGAGGCATATCTTAACTATATTCATATCTAAAATAATGTTCTTATTTAAACACTTTTCTCTTGCAGAGGAGTAAGAGGTCACGTAAAACAATGTATTGAACTATCGATTTATGGAGATATTATACTGCAATAATATAAACGTGACCCAGGATGCCGCCCAGGACGGAACAAAGTGGAGCAGAATGATTGGAGTAGCAGACCCCGGATAAACGAGAAACCACGAGGACAAAGAAAAAAATCAAAACACTTTAATTTTTTTTTTCAATATTTATTTATTTATTTTTTAATGTTGTACACAGTATGTTATATTTCTCTTCAAATACTAGTAATTACAATAATGGACTTTAAAACGCACCTTATTTAAATGAGAAACGCGTTTCAAATGTTTTGTACTTCTTTTTTTAAAAAAAATCTTACAAAAATACCATACAATAAAATACCATACATGAGAAACGCGTTTCAAATGTTTTGTACTTCTTTTTTTAAAAAAAATCTTACAAAAATACCATACTGACCGTGATAAAAAGAAATGGTTTTTATTCGTCTTTAAAATCGATTCAAAGTATGGGAAACTCGCTGTAAAATCTAACCGCGATAAATTTTAGTCAGTTAGTCTAAATTAGTCAAAAGTAGTCTTTAATTAGTCTAAATTCATGTATATCGAAGTATGGGATGCTCGCTCTAAACTCTGACTGCCACGAATTTTAGTTAGTCTAAATAAAACTAAAGTGGTCTAAAATTAGTCTGAATGCTTACGTATTGAAGTATGGGGTGCTTGCTCTAAAATCTGACCGCAATTTTAGTCAGTTAGTCTAAATTAATCTAAAGTGTTCTTAAATTAGTCTAAATACTTATACTTTGAAGTATGGGATGCTCGCTCTAAAATCTGACCGCTACAAATTTTAGTCAGTCTAAACTTGATTTAAATGCTTATATTTAGAGAGTATATGAAGAGGGTGGATGTTGACAGTAGCAATAGATGAATGGACAAGAGACCGCACTTTTCCTAGATTCCTTCTAGTATTTATTGGCCGAATTCTTCGACATTAAACAATTTTGTAGCATTTTATTTGTTTTGAGTGCATTTCGAGGCGATTGAGAGCTTTTCTTTAACACTTGCCTCGTCCCAATTTAAATTGCGGCTGACGTAATTAAAATAAATCTTATAACTGTCCTAAATCTATTCACTACATAATTATTGCACGCGTCGCATACTCTAATTGCATGATTTTATGGTTTATATTCGTGACGGACAGATTTTCGTACATATATTCTATACTTGAATGTGATATTAAAGGACATTTTGATGTATAAATACTTTTTTTTCTAAATGTTATGCTATAACTTTAAAAGTCGCGTTATATTTGAGATCGAATTACACTTACTAGTACGGTACTTATTTTATATACAAAGCCTTAACGAGATGGTAAGCCAGGGGAGGTCAAAACAACTCTTTAAATCGATCACTTTGTTATACAGAAAAAAAAACAGCGTGGAACACTCTGGAATCATTAAGGGTCTCTCGTAATTTTTGAAACGCTCCAAAAGTCTCTCGAAATTACTGGACAGTAATCGTTAATTTTGAAAGATCGAGAAAGACATTTATAGCAATCAGTCATTCGTGACGTTTAACCAGCGTGACGTTAGCAACGGAGTGAGAACGCAGTATGAACAATGCGAATATTACAGCGATAGTACATAAAGGAAATATCTTCCATGGACAATAAGTTTCTCCACGTATGAAAATTGAACAGAATTTTCTAGAAAGTGATAGATGGAGTAGTATGAGTTGTGACTAGAGTTAATTGGCGTAAATTAAGAAATTGGATAGTACGTTGGTATGTGAATTATTCCTGAAAATTTTAAGGACTTTGTCAATTTAAGAGCAGTGCTCCAATTTAAATAGTGTTTAGTGATTTTGCGCAATAAATTAAATATTTAATTGTTTAAGTTTGCCTCCCGCAGTCAATACAAAAGATGCCTTGAAAAATCATCAGTCAAATGAAGTACGAAATAATCACTAACGACTAAAATACCTTGGACAGGCTAGTGGAGTAGAAGATAAACGCCACAAAATATATTTCGATGATAAATAAGCTTATCTTTTGCAATTTGAAAGATTTATAAGCCTTGTGCTACTTACACAGCTTCAAACACATTCTGTCGAATATCCCGCGCAAGCTCGGTTTTATCAGAAAATTTATAAGGAAGCAGTGGCGAATATAAATCTTGTTAATATTGGTTTTTATCTTATCTTCTTTGTATTGGGAAAAAAGCGCGCCCTTAAATATTTTCTCCTACATTTTCTTTTATTATCGCAATCTCAGGGATTTTATTTTCCGGGTAAATAATTATCTTGTTTTTTATCTGAGCTTCGGTCTTAAGATACGAAGCGTGCACACCTGTATTTTCGGGTCATAGGTGAGTGCGAAATTCTATCTATCAGATATAATTGGGACAGCATTAAATAACATCCAAAAATACATGATACCTATATGGAATATTAAAGCAAGGACCGCAAAATCCAAAAAGTATAAAATATATTTGGAATGCCATCACCGAGAATCGCTAATTTAAAATGTATTGAATTTAAATTTTATGTACCTATCTATCTCTTCTAAAATCGTGTTTCCTATAAATGTAAATGATTTGTTTTCTTAATATCTCAAATTCAGTACATTATAAATTAGTAGTCCTTGATGACCTGCATTAAATTTTTATGGTATATTGCTGCCTTCGCTTTTATAACCTACATATGTATAATAACACAAAAAAGATATTTTATTGTGTTTATAAAAATATAAAATTACTCGTCAACAATGAAGGACTTTTTATTTTTGTATTCCAACTTTACATTAACTAATTATATATATTATCTTCTGGTCTGTGTCTTCTGGGGTAGTATGCCGTGTTTTTACGACCTTTCTGGCCGACATTTTGGATCATATTGCAGGGTCCATCATCAGGGCTGATGTGTTCATGTGATCATTATCAGGGCAAACATCAGCCCCGATGATGGACCCTGCAATGGGATCCGAAACAGCGGCCAGAAAGGTCGTATAAACATGGCATAACCTGATTAATAAAAGATAATAGATGAACTAATATCCAGATGTCGCCTCATCTACATTCATGTATCTTTATGAATGTTAAAGATCTAGGTGTTAGATTTGTAAGCAATCTAACATTTCACGATCACATAGAGACGATCAGTGGCAATGCTTTGAGAATGTTAGGATTTGTTCTGCGTACTGCCTGTCCATTTTCGAGAATACCCGCTTACTGAGAACTCTTTACAACTCCTTGGTGCGGAGTAGACTTGAGAGTGGCTCGATGATCTGGGGGCCACATGAGGACAAGTACTCTCTTATGGTGGAGAAAGTCCAAAAGAAGTTTCTGAGATATCTCTACATGAGAGAGTACGGGCATTATCCTTGGCTTTACCCAACCGAGTTTCTCCAGGGTATGCTTGGCTTCAATAGTCTAGAGACTAGAAGGAATGTGTATTTGATTACACATTTTTATCGATTGTTATGCGGTATGATCGATAATCCTGAAATTATGCTGAGCATTGGTTTGTATGTTCCTGATAATTATATTAGACATCGTCAGCATAGATTGTTTCACATTCCAATATACAGGACCAACCTGCCGATGGTTATGCCTGTTGGAAGAGCCACAGCTATGCTGAACAAAATCGCTTTGGGTATTGATATATTCCATGTGTCTGAGGGGGTTTTCCGAAGCGGGATTCTCCTACACCTTTGACCAGATTTTATGTTATTTTCAATTTATTAAATATTTTTATTTTGATACATACTTTCATAGTATGTATGCCTTGAACACTTAGTTTGTAATGTACATATTATTGAATTGAATTGAATTGAATTGAATCTTTGCATGCAAGCCTGTCGATTGTTGAGGGCAATCTTCCAGATCTGATTAACCTACAACCCTCAAAAGGTTTCTCTTTTTGGCACCGTTATCCCTTGCATCCTATGTCATTCTTACATTATTTTCTCATTCATTCGCTCAACATACCCAAACCAACAGAGCAACCTGTTTTAAATTCTTTTCGCCATGCTTAGACAAGCTTAACATTCTTTCCCAAATCGTTCATTCGTCATTCTACCATTTTAAAGGTTAAACAACAATCATTTTAATAAAAACTAGAGGAAAAATAATGGGAGACATATAGCTCTCATATATTTACATTTTCCAAGGTAAATTTGTAGAACTCCATAATTGTAATGAAGAAAAATACTTGTTAATTATTCTACTTGTTTTATTAAATTCAGATGCATTTCGTTTCATAAGAGGATTAGGATTTGATTTTGCCGGAATCATTTTTCTGTAAGATTATGCAAGAATAAATACTTACACCGGATTATAAATGTGTCTTAAAAACTTCCACTGTGCCACAGTATCCTGGCCTAAAGAAGGGGTTTAATTCAAATCTCTACAATTTTATACTATGTGGTCTTAACTCATTTTTTCTCCTATGTGTACATACAAAATATTAATAAGACACCAAAAAATTAAAAAAAAGAAGTACGTATCATTAAATAAAAGTGATATTTCTTATGAGCTTTATTGTTTTAAAATAATCATCATTATTTTTAAATATTATTTTTTGTTGCTGTTAACATTTTAATGCATGCTGTATTTGTAAAATATATGCGGGAATATTGAATAATTTTGTACATTTATAATGAATTGTATCAATGGGCACAAAAAATATATGTTTAGGTATGGTTAAAAGAAAGTTTTCATTATTTTATTTACATATATTTTATTTACATATATTAAAATATATATTTTTACCAGGCGCATGCTGTAGGAACCTCGAAGCATGACTTTTTTGTAAACGTATATTTTGTAAAAAAAATACAAATTAAATATTTATGCTACAGATTTTTATGAAATATCAAAATATGAATGCTATGATAACAATTTTGATACAAATATTACGGAATATATGTTTTTACTATTTTTTTTTCCAAATAATTGGTTACGTAAAATTCATGCTGCGATGTTCCCACTGCACACCCCTGATTTTTACTAATTTTATTTGTAACTATTTGATCTTTGTGTGCATAGATAATATTGTATTTATTAAGTATTTATCAAATTTTACTTATAATTAAAAATACCTGTCCGGAAAAATCGTTTAATACACAACCATATAATATTTTATTAAACAAAATATTCCAGTGTTTATTTCTTTGATAATAACAATGCCATCAATGATTTTATTAATTGGAGATTTCAAAGCTGTATTTAATAAACTATTTCAATATCTACCTCCGATTGATAGCACAATATAAAGCAATATTAATTTTGTATTTTAAATAAAATTGCCTCCGTGAAAAACGAATTTCGATCAAATAATATCTATTAAAATGATTTTCTGCCAAACTGTTTACAGTAAAATGATATCCATTAAAATTATTTCCGAACAACGCTGCTCTAAAATATACTTCGCACCTTTTTAATGGTCGTACATTCGAATGTTTAAAATAAAATAAACAGTGATCAAACAACTATATAAACGGCAACTGTTGACACGTCAATTACACGTTAGACAGATACACATGTACACAACTGGTCACAGTGAAAATGATATATCTATCAGATCACTGGACGACATCGAAGTATGAATGCATGAAGTAAGATGACTTGTTACAAATTACACTTTTATGGAAAAACAAACTGTCACCCGTCAAAAATGACGGTACTCTTGCATGCCAGTTCTTTGAGAATATTTACTTATTTATAGCTAACACTAAATATAATAACGGCTTTTATCAAAATATTTGAACACCATTTTCCGCGTGAGTAAAACTAACGAGAGTGATAATTCAATAATTAATATTATAAATAAAATCAAAATAAAATTTAAAAAAAATGACAAAAAAAATTCCGGCACTGGGAAACGAACCTGATACCTTGGCACTACACCAAACAGAAGACGCCAGCGGTCGCGGAGAAAATGTTTGTAAGCACTTAGTGTACAAATGGTTCACGTTTTTGATAACTTATACATATTTGTAGTCTAATTTTTATGGGTCTGCATATGCGATGGTGGCAAATTCCGTAGGTCACCGCGTTCGAGTTCGCTCGCCAGGGGCTCAAACCTTATCTCCGGCCGTTTAATTTGTTTTTTTTTAATCGTGAATTTGAAAGAAATTACGAACGTTACATGAAGTAACGGGGACAGATGGACGGACGGACGAACAGATAGACAACGAAATTGTTATAATTGGGATATATGATGTGAAAAACTATATACTTGTGTACACACGTAGAAAACTGCACGAAAGGTAGGTACTAAATTTTTTTATCAAATTTGAAACTGCGTGTAAAACCTTATGAGCTTAGAGATTAGCTCATTTATTTAAAAACTTATCTAAGGACATAAAAACTAATCCCATGAAGGAAATGATTATTTACGAAACCTTTAATTCGGTTCGTTAGATTAAATAAACACAAGTGGTTATTAATTAGGAAAATTGCAGAATTATCAAAGAGATCGAACTATTTATATGAGAAGCGTGTATGGAAGTCTTCGTAGGTTTAAATAGGTACTAATGAAAATAATTATCTCTCTGTGGACAAAATCCAACAATTATATTCTCAGAATATACAATATTTTTTAGGGGTTTTAAAAAACGTTCATTATTGATACATTTTTATTATACATTTTATATATTTTAATGTATAACCGTCACAAAAATATATATTTTTAGGTTTAGTTAGGTTGAGACTCGCCCCGTTCCTAATCACGGCAGCGGAATAATGTGTGCACCTGTCTTGTGAGCGGTTGTCATGGTTAACGTTTCGTCGATTAATACTGTATGATGATAATTGTAATTTCAAAATAACGCAAAGGACAATTTAAATTTTAAGCACACTGGTTAATTTAAAATAATATTTTTTATTTAAACTTTGTACTACACTATTTACAAATAAAGGGTGTTTTTTTAAGAGGCGGAAAAATTTAAATTGAAATATAATACAGAAAAATGTTTTTAATATCCTTAATATTAGCTTTATTTGACAGATAATTCCTTTAAACATGGATTAAAAATGTTAATCAATTTAAAAGAGACTACATATATTATAAGGTCGAAAAATTTTCGTGTACTTACCAGACTGTCGTGGCGAAATTGGATAATGCGTCATTCCCGCATAAAATGGAGGTTCGAATTCCGGTAGTATTCAAAATAGTTTTTGGTTAATTTGATTTTTCTGTATGTCTTTTCTAATTGATTAATAAAAATTTGTTTAAATTAAAATCTTGGACCACGAAGTGAATGCCAGCTCGTTTAAGGTCGTCGATTGTCCTGCAGAGTGAGCAAATTTCACAATTATTTCTCATATCTTCTCTTGCGTTTTTTATCACATTTTTGTATGAAAATATATCATTAAAAAATTTATTCATCAGGTCACATATATTTAAAATACGGATATCTTATTAAAATGGTGCAAACTAAATCGTAAAATTAATTAATAAATGACCAAACTTACTATGTTTTAATATACATTACCGGACGATCGCCTTAATGATACGCAGTAGTTATTAATGGTACATATTTTTGTATTATCCAAGACGTCTACAATAATAATGTCACATCTTCTTCTTTAAGGCTCTTGTACAGTTAACAATTTATTTCATTGTTGTGTTTTTTCAAATGAAAATACCTCCGCTTAGTACGATTTATGTCTCGGCTCATACGATAAGGCCTAGCCAAAACATGGCGTTTGCACGGGATTTAAGACCTACTTAGCAAAAATTATCTTTACTGTTGATCGCCATGAAACAATCTATCGGAATTAAGATGTAACAAAAATCGAACAAAATTTAAAAAATGTTTTTAAAAAATATGATATGTGAGCATCATAGCTTGCGCATCTCTCCTCCCCGAAAAAATTCCCACGAGTCACAAAAATATGTTATACTGGATACCACGTTGACGACAAATTTCATTAAATATATAAATTGACTCTATGTTATAACATTTTAAAGAAGTTATACTCCCCATACTTGTGGAGAACTTAAGGAGGAGTATTTTCAAGCCAAATTAAAGTATAAAAGCAGAAACCATTTAGAAGTAGAAATTTTTTTATCATACAGAAACTATTTGAGACATGTGGGCAATGTTATAATACATCGTTGTCCAAAATCACGTATTTGACTTCTTTCTGTTCGTATTTTGAAATTTTCCTTTCTTGAAATTTGTTTTGCGACAACAATGTATTGTAACCATTTAACTCCCTAGGAGTCCACTCATTTTAGGTAAGCCTTTTGCATTAGTGTGAGTAGTACCCTCTGTAACACGTAAATTGTGAAATTGTATTCGTTTTTTAAAATAAATTCATTGCATTGGCCGCTCCAGTAACACTCTGACCATCGAGCAGAGCGGTAGTTTCTTTGTTTAATATTTTTCTCTTAAAGATGCGGTGACTACAAAATCACGAATATTTTTAAATTATGTAGGGAGAAATCATTTTCAGGTCAAACAAAGGAGATAGTTTTAAATGTATATAAATATCTCGAAGAATTATATAAAAATAAGTAAGTAAAATGGAAAAAGTTGATAAAATAACCATCAGCGAATGGAAAAATGTTTGCTGATATACAAAAGGAATTGAAACTGAGAACGCGACGAAGGATATTCAAATGGATGAAATCACAGACTTTAATCAATTTAATATGAATTTAGACGAGGATTCGGAGTCCGATACAAACGATTATAGTTTATCTGATTACAATTAACTATAAGAATTCGAAATTATTTAACCACAATTATACCCGCTTATATATTTATTTTAAAAGTCATAATCCGTCAAAAATAACGTAATTTTATTACATATTTCGGCTGCTAGTTAAGGCTGTGAGAACAGCGCTATCCAGAGTAGCGAAGCGCCTTGATAACATTAGTGATGGAAATGAAATAAAGAATTATGCTTTTTTTGCTTCTTATACCTCATTATTATTTGAGCCATGTGGCAGCGTTAGTGATGGACATTGTTTAATAGAGAATGATATATTTTGATTAATACTAATGACATATGCCTTACAATAGTGGATACACTTACAAGTTTTAATTATACTTAAACTGAAATATTTAAAACAATCATGAAATTAAAAAAAACATATAGTCAATGTCTTTATTTTATTTAACAATTTTGAAATCATACTAATTTTGAAAACGAAATTAGATCAGTTATTGGATTGTAGTTACGGTTACGAATAGATTTTTAAATAATTATTATTTGGGGATTAAAAAAGTGAAATATAGTTATTTAATAATACATATATGCTAATTTCAGCTTAATAAAATAAAATACTATTTATATATTTTTTTTGCATCTATCATTTACTCAAAAAAAGAATGTTACGAGATTTTGTAAACGGACTGTTACTCACACTAATGCAAAAGGCTTACCTAAAGTGAATGGACTTCTATGTATAATGATATTGTGCCATGGTGGTTCTTAAAGTTGGTATCTTTATTTGTCCCTTTGTTCTACGACTATTACTTATACATACAGTCTAAGGGGTGAGATTTATTTATAAAATAATCTTTGTAAATTTGGCATAGGGAGTTTGTTTTGTATATTTATCAGAGTGATGGTATATTAAATTCTTGAAATATATTTACATTAGTATAGTCATAAGGTTTTTTGAGAATCGTTTTAATAATTATTTTTTGTATTATGATTAATGACTGTACGGCGGATTTTTTAAAATAACTTTTTTTTGTTGTCTTTATTTTACGTTTGTTTGTTTTATAATTGGCCAAAGGCACGGTCTATATAAACCATATAAATCATATAACTCAACTTAAGAATTTTAAAAATATAAACCATATAAATCATATAAACCAACATAAGAACTTTAAAAAAAAAGATGAAGCTGAAAATGAAGCAAACAATTAATTGAATAGTTGTAAATGAAGTATAAGAAGAAGAAGAAGAAAAAAGCAAAACAAGAATCAAGTTATAGAAGGGGGTACTGTTATTCTTAATAAATAAAGAGATTTTTTTTTGATTAATCATTAAAAAATATGTAAACCACCCTATACTTTTACAATATGAAGTGACGTGCTCTCACCTGGAAGTCCAAAGAAGTACTGACAACTGTATTGGTGTGTTTGGCCGACGTTACTGGCGCATACAGCGAACTAACATGATCAAAGCGTGTATGTACATTGAATTCCCGGATGGGCACTAACACATAAGTCGTCTATATTAAAGAATAAAACGGATTTGGACATAGCTGAGTTTAATAAAATTTGAGCATAAAACTTAATACTCTGAGTCAGAATAATCTGACTTTTATTGTTTGGTTTGCTATTAACCCATTAAAATCTCCTTTGCTCCGTGGCCTACCTGAAAATAATGAAAAGTGCCATTTTAAATGATTTTTGGAAACACGGTAGGCACGCAACGAGTTTACGATCCCGGCTTAATATTTCTGCGACCATAAACTTCATTATTAAATAGTTGGGCCGAGGAGGCGGGGATAGAACACATTCACCCTCTATATCCCCTTTCAACCTCATTAAAAACAGAGCCTTCTAATTATTTCTAATATTTTAGAGGACAATTGAACGTAGCTATGCAGAAAGAGGCCGGTCCAAAATTTTTAAAAACATATACTATTTTGGGGATGGGTTAACTTCTCGGCAACTGATTACCCGACAGCCAATTGACCGACAGTCGTTCGCTCGACAGTCAACTGCCCGACAACCCGACTTCCAGACAAAAAATATTTCATGTTTAAGAAATTTATTTGCAAATTTACGCGAAAATATTTTTTAAATTCAATTTGTTTTACCAAAAAACATAAAACTGATTGAAATATATTCTTTCTTCCGGATTATATAAAGATATTAAATTTAATACCTTCTTCTTCTTTTTCTTTTAGTAGATCTGTTGATCTGTGTACAGAAAACTACGTCTCCTGGGATGATGAGGTCCAGCTATCCCTCCATCTCCCCGGTGGTCTTCCCGGTAGGCGTCGTTCAGAGGGGATTTCATTCGCTGTATGCACGAGTCTGTCACTGTCCATTCTGGCTACGTGATCTCGCCAGAAACTCCTTCTGGATCTACTCCACCGTGCTATGTCCTCTATTTTCCTTATGTCTTCAATTTTTTTTTTCAAAATTTTTACCAAATTTCATACCATTCCTCGAAATTGCTTTGAAAATTCACATGTGTTTAATTGTAAGTAGTGTTTGAAAATAGATTTAAAATCTAAATAGCATATCAAAATTAAGTAAACAATCAATCATTCACATAAAATTCTTCTATATATAAAAGGAGCGTATGAAGTCTCATACACGTAATTGGTATCAAATTAACACTAGAAGCCCCAAAGATTAAGACCCCCCCAGAATCGCCGTCGGGGACATATTTGTCCCATTCTATTTATTATAATGATATTGTTTTAAGGCATGAAACTTATGATTAAAACTCCTTTTATTTTATATAAATATTTTATATTATATATAAATAATAATTATATAGAATTATTATATATGTATAGATTTCTCTTTTATATTGTTCTTCAATAATATTGTTATTACAGTGATTTATTAATTAGAACCCAGAATAGGTTTCACCAAGTGGGGCGTTATAAGCTTATAAAAAATGTGTTACATAAATTTGTGGTAACATTAAATAATAAAAATAATAAATAATAATAATAATAAAAAATGTATTTAAAACACGTATAAAATGTAATATAAATTAAATTCTAATTGTTTGAAAAACAAATGCGTAACAAATTATGAATTATAAATACTTTACTAGCTAGGCAGTCGAGGTGAAACACAAGACCAAAAAAATGAATAAAAAAACTTCTTATTATTATTATATCGTCACCCCAGTTCCATCTTGTCGTAAGGTCAAAATCGTCGTTTTTGACTTATTGTGAGGTTTAGAGACTTGCTCTGCAAATCGCTCTAATCTATTTTATCGTACCTGCTCTAATTTCAGCACATACGACAAAATTCTATTTTGTCGTATGTGCTGAAGTGTTGGTGTTTGATTTGTTCTATCTTGTCGTATGTATCTTATGTTCATACAAATTTTAAAAAAAATGTTAGTTCTATCTTGTCGTAACATTCAATTTGGGCTCCCACTTGTCGAATCTGGCCCGGTATCTCTTCTAATTCAATTAAAAATTAAAAAATATAACCTACGAATTAGTAAAATATATTTCAATTAAAACGAAAAGACTTTTTGAATTACAGTGTTGGTGGTGATGGGCTATCCTTTATTCCATAAGCTCAAATAAAACAATTGAGATACGAACTAAATGATATACTTAACATTAAGTATATATAAGACAAACATGGATTTGACATCATTCGTAGATAATAAATTACAAAAAACACATCTGAGACGTGAAATGCCTTTTAAAATTTCCCATTTTAAGATGTGCGTCACTTAAGGTAAGTAGGTACTCACGAAAACGGTGATATACAAATGATCCTAAAATTATTATTATTATTAAGTCTTGAACTCAGGAAAAAACTTGATCTAGTGTCAATGCTTTCATACGCCACCGGTAGATAAAATATTATACGAAAATTTACTTAAAAATCATTGATTTTGCCTTTATTATAATTTTTTATTTCTTTATTATTTTCTTATTACACCAGCAAAAAGCTTCTCTCGTCTTGTAAATCTTAATTTATTGTAGTATTTCTGTTGTTTAATTTAATATTTTATGGTAGAATTTCATAAAAATGATTTTATTATCGCTTAGATTAAGTTAAATAATAATTTAATCAAATCATTTCAATTCTTATATATTTTTTTAAATGAAAATATTTTTTTCCTGTTTCTTTACGAGCTCTGTTGATTGTGCCTACGATAATAGTATTTTTGGACTTCAAATATTCCACCAACAAAAGTGAAGTGAAAACGTTGTCACAAGTAACATTTCTGCCCTTATTGATGTACGGCTTCATCAATTTCTTCACAACCCAATCACCTAAACGCTCATTATTTGGACTATTATCATCTTTTCTAAGGCAAGGAAACCCATTGATTACATAATTTTTATCTTTGTCTACGTCGAAAAAATGACTTTTATTACTGTTTTCATACTTTGTTTATTGCTGTTGTCATACTTTGTTTATTTCACTTTTCTCATGTTTTATTTTTTATATAATTGGTAAGATTATCGTTAAGATCTGAAATTATAGTGATACATAATGTCGTTCATAATTGAGCACCAGTAGGATATTTCAAGATGTTTCTTTGATTTATTGTACTGTGAACTTGTGAATACTATAAATAAATAAATAAATAAATGACAGGACAAAAAAGGGACAAGCGGCACTTCTAGGTATATATTATTTATTTTAATAAACTATTCTTGTTATAAAATTGAAAACATTTTGAATTATATAAATACATAAAATTACTAAAAGTCAAAAAGTTTCACCGACCTAAATAAAAAAACAAAAAAGTTATAGACGATCAAACTTGCGGATGAGACAAAGCGGCGGCGCTTCCAGTGTTAACTCAAAACTTGTATTTAAAAATAACAAAATTTATGAAAATATAACCACTCATAAATAAACACCGACGATGATATTATAGTTCCTTCTTTGAGAGGTTATATGTGGGGTATAAAAGCAAAGGCAGTAAATTTCCAAAAAAAAAATGAATGCAGTAATCGAAGATTTACTAATTTATAATGTACTGAATTCGATATTTTATAGGAAAAATAGCCCATAAATTTATAGAAAACATGATTTTAGAGGCGAAAGATATACAAAATCTAGAATTCAGTACATTTTAACTTAGTAATCGTCGGTTAATTAATTCAAGACATTTATTTAATTTTTGGATATTGCTACCTTTGCTTTTATACCCCACATATATTCTGCTAAGCGTTTACTAATAAATTTTCTTTTTTATTATATTTTAAGTACTTTAATTAAAAACAATTACCATCATCAGAATAATCAAAATATGATATGGTGTCATCTATTATGATTATGTTTATGATACCCACCAGCGAAAAAATATACTTGCGAATTTCTTTTTTATGTTAACCTGTTTGAGGTTGTTAACAGATGAAGATATAATGTTATATAATATAATGTAATATAATATGAATATAGATGAGGCAACAATAAATTGTGTGTCAGAGAGAAAGAATTTGACGATTTTGTTGTCTATACCTAGACACACTGCTTGACGGCATGATCATGAATTGACAATACAATTTTTTTTCCTTCAAAATATAGTTGAACATTTAATAAGCATTATGCAGCAAAGTGAAAATAATCAAATAATTTAAGTTAAATTAACTAAAGTTGTACACACGCTTTATATAACTTTATTTTCTCTAAAGATGTTTGTTTAAATTCATTTATTATGTAGGTGTTACGCATTGTAATAATACAATTTCAGAAGTTATTACCATATTCGAAGGTGCAAAAAATTATTGTAATTCACAACCACTTGCTGAAATAACAGTTAATGTACACTTATAGAAAGAATACCTTTCTCTTTAAAATTCTTATTTTAACCATGAAATTCTTTAGTAAAATGAAGGCATTCCTATAAAAAGGTTCTACATAGTACATCAGGTTACAATATGATATAATTATTTTAAAATGTTCTATATACTTGGGATGTACAAGGGAAGGAGCTGGGATGTACAAGGAGCTTTAATGAGTGGAAGAAGATGCATGGACCAGATTTTCTCACTGCGCCAGATGACGGAAAAGTTTTTGGCGATGAACCAAAAACTTTTTTGTGCCTTTGTGGATCTCCAAAAAGCGTATGACAGAGTGATAAGACGAAACTTATGGAAGGTTTTGTCTAAATACGGGGTGAAGAGTAAACTCGTACATCAATTGCATCCCTGTACGAAGGAAGTAGTGGTTGCATGAGAATTAATGGGGCATTCACATCATTGTTTGATATTAAGAAAGGTGTCAAACAGGGATGCGTAATGTCACCATGGCTTTTCAACCTGTATATGGATAATTGTATGAAAGAACTGAAAGAACTAGAAATTGGAGTGAAAATGGATGGACTCACCATATCCTGCCTACTATACGCAGACGACGCAGTATTAGTGGCTAACAGTGAAGCTGATCTGCGGTGCCTGGTATCCAGGATGTCCAATGTATGCATGCAGAGTGATCTTATGATGAATGTCAGCAAATCGAAAGTGATGGTATTCGAGAGAGACGAAAGAGTGACTAAGTGTGATGTAATTGTAAACAATGAATGCTTAGAACAAGTGAAAGAGTTTGTGTATTTGGGAAGTATGTTTAGTAGAGACCCCAAGGCTGAGAATGATATCGAAAGGAGAGTGACTGCGGGAAACAAAGTTACCTAATGGTGCTCTAAATGCAATTATGGCCAATAAGAATCTGTCAAAGGAAGCAAGACTAGCGGTACATAATGGCGTTCTAGTGCCAACCCTAATCTATGGAAGTGAAGTCTGGAATTGGCAAAAGAATGAAAGTAGACTGAATGTGGTAGAAATGCGGTCACTAAGACGCTTGTGTGGAAAATCTTTGGTCGATAGAGTAAGGAATGAACAAATTAGACGTGAATGCAATGCTGGCTGTAGTGTGGTAGATAGAATAAAGAAAGGAGTGCTGAGATGGTTTGGTCATGTGTGTGTGGTCAAATATGAGGCGAGGGTTGAAGGCAACAAGAATAGAGGGCGTCCGCGGAAGACCTGGCACAATCAGATACAACAAGTGTTTGAGGATGGCCCCGTTAAAAGCCGCAACAACCGTATTTGTATGAGAAGATGTATGAATGTGGCCGAAGCAAAAGTGGTGTGCCAGGATAGAAGAGTGTGGCGTTCAATCCTCTCTGCCTACCCCTTCGGGGAAACGGCGTGATGGTTAGTTAGTTAGTTAGTTATATAATAGTATGCGGTATTTTATTTTTCATAATTTTAACTCAATGGTGCCGAAATTCGACCTTAAAAGTTGGCGAACGTGGAAAAAGGGTTTATATTCATCTGATAGTAATAAAGAAGTCACTGGGACTGCTTAAAAACATGAATAAATTTAAAAAATCTAAAATTAATGTCCTTAATTGGCAGGTGAATATTAAAAAATTACAAAAACTGAAATTTAGGTTATTTATTTTTAAGTGTTTTTTTTTCTCTCTTAAGTAAAATTTTGTTTTTGCGCCTTCAAATGTATAATGACATCATATTTATATTACCTTTTAAATATTGCAGACATAAAAGTAGAAATATTCCATATACACAAGTAAAATTTGCATGTACATAGGTACGTGCAGGACGGACGAATTCCGTTTTTTACTTTCTCATGCGCCAAGTTGCGCACCATTTGGTCTTCCACCATTCGGTCTACGTGATCTCTCCAGTATTGTTGGCTGCTCCTGTAGCAGTTTTCCATGTTGCACAGCACCTTCTCATGGCTGTGTTGCATATTCTGTGTCTGAGCTTTTCCATTTTTTTTTAAAAAGTATTGTTAATAAATTACATTTAATGTATTTAATCTTACTTAAAACTAATATATACTGGACCCATATGGGTCCAAAAAAGTATTGCAAAAAGGTTCAATATGTGCCAACAAAAACAAGTACAAAAAAAACATTTAGATCATTAAGGTACAGTAAATATTATTTTAAAAGCAGACAAACTAGTTGAATATTATTTAAATTAAATTAACTGTTCGAAGAATATTTTTTCTTCTGTATGAAGGCTTGAACTTTGTGGTGACATTATTATTAAAATAAAACACATATTACTTTTTATCATGAAATCAGGAGTTTATAGACTTAATTTTAATGATTCTGATCATTTTTATATAGGTAAAACAAAAATAAATTTTGAAACTAGGGTTAAAGAACACATCAAAGCTTTAACTAGCAATGTTGAGTCTGATTTTGCAAAACATTTAATTGAACATGACCATACATTTAATATTAATACAGGTTTAAAATTTTTACATGTTAGTTATAAGATCCCACAAATAAATAATCTAGAAATACTTGAAATTAGGAAAAATGTTAATATTAATTCAAATATAATTAATATACAGACAAAATTTTTGGATTACCCACTATTGAATATTAATATTCTTCCACTTAAGATTCCATCCTTTCTAGATGACATTCCATAATAATTAACACCTCTGACCCTCCCCCCCCACCCCTCGCCAACTCCTTCACCTCGTAACACATTTGCATGGTTTAACTTTTTCAATTTTTAGTACACCCACAATCCTGAAGCAGAGAAATTGTTCTCGAAACATGTAGATTATTTAATCTAATAAAGTGGTGAAAACAAAGTGATTTATTTTAATTCTAAATTTAATTAATTATGAATTTTTTATTGTATTGCAATCCATTGAATTAGTAACGATGGGATGGTGGGCGAGGGGGTGATTGTCGCGGGGAGTGAGGGCGGTATTATTTTGGAATTAAACTAATTACAGTGCATGTACATGTGAACTACGTTTATATAAACTGATGGAGTGGAGTAAAGGGGGAGAGAGGTATTGGCATATTTTTGTAGGGTCATTAAGAATAATTTTATCCCTCTCGATCCCGATCCCACCCTCCCCCCTGATATATTCTCTTTTAATTTCTACGCTGTTTTACAGATATATCTCAGATTTTAAGCACTTATATTATTTAGGCCGCAGCGGAAAATACAGCTACCATTTTACCTTACCCTCCTCTTTAAATGACCCATCCCCTAACCAACTTTATATTATTTACACAAATCAAGACCGTTTGATAGATTTGTCCCAAATTTTGCATACTTATTATTAAGGACCCTAGGACCCCTGGAAAATGGTGAATAAAATGAAAGCATGCAAAATGTATTATAGTGGGGTAAAAGGGAAGGATGAAATGTTGCCTATGTTTGGCGACATTTTCCCCCTTCCCCTTTGCCAATATATTTTCTATAAAATGTACACCGTTTGACAGATCTGGCCCAAATTTTGCACACTTATTCTTTAAATTCAGAAGAAAACAAAGGACCTTCGCCTTTACACCAAACCCTTCCCCCTGATATATTCTCTATATAAATCTCACGAGTGACAGATGTGACCCATAATTCGCCTACTTATTTTTTAGAACCCGGCAGTAAATAAAAGCGCCATTTTCCTTACCCCGATTCCCTCCTCGGTGTATTTTGTATTCAAATAGATCATTTGATAAATCCGACACAAATTTTGTATACTTATTCTTTAGGACCTGGTGGAAAACATTGGTGACTTTAGTCTCTAATAACACAACTACAATCTACAACTATATATTTCAATTCAAATTTGCACCGTTTGACAGATTTGACCTTAATTTAGCTTAAGTACTTGTTATTTAGAACCTTTAGGAAAATTTATACGCTATTTATACCCTCCGTTTACTCCAGTCCGTTTCCCAATATATTTTCTATCTGATCTGACTAAAATTTTGCATTACTTTTATTTAGGATCCTGTGGGAAATAAAGTCGTCAATCCTTTTCCGCTCTTGTTCTCTCTTCAATTCTATAATAAATAAATCTAAAATAAATAAAAAAATGTTATAACCGTTTGTTAAATCTGTCAAATCGGACCGCTGGCAATAAATTTGTTTTCAATTTTATAATGTTTTATTTTCGTATGTTTTTTATAACTTTTTTGTATTTTTTTTTTAAATAAAAATATTGTCGTTTGCGTTATATTCCATGTCATTCAATCCGATTCTGAGATATGGAAATTTAATTGGTAAAAAATAAAACGCGGTGCAGCATAGATTTGCTTGAACAAAAGTTCCTAATCTTTTTAGGCCCATTGCCTCTTTGAGATATAATAATATTCCACAACACTTCGTGTTCTTATTAATGACTGAAAAAATTCTTTCCTACTTCATGATCCTCCTTCCTACTCAATTAGATTTACATTTTTTTAAAATTTAAATTTGTTATTTATTACACTTGATGATGAGAAAGACTGCTCAAATTGCACACATAAAATTCCACCCTCCAATCAGATATTGATTTCGGTCGGACTTGATGCAGATAAAACGGCTCCTATTTTGGCCATGCACAATTTTTTAGTACTGCAAGTAGTTTTCATGAAGTTCATTGAAGTAGATGTATTATGTTATGTAAGATGAAGTAATGTTTTGGTACCTACTACTACACATGAGGCGCATACTTTGACAAATCAGTGAATGTGTGCGTGTTGAAGCCTTTGTACGCGACGCGATTCGCCGCGTACGTGGGGAGTGGCGGGATTATGGTCGGGAACAAGGATAAGGAATTGGAAGGATTAAAGGGAATAACGAGACGAGATAATGGACTGTATTGGGTCGAGAAGGAGGGACGTTTCGACTCACCTTTGTTTCTTGGCGTCCTTCCAGATGTTTTCATGCAGAAAACTCACCAGAAAAAACTGACGAGACGAGAAATATGTTTACAAATGCACTATTCAACACAAGATGAAATTTTACAGGGCAGGAGGCGAAATAGAGAGTAGTCGAAACGAAAGATAAAGGTACACTGGTACTTGGGAGGGTAGGATTCAATTCGATAGAGACCAATTAGTGTTGCCACAAAAGAAAAAGAAACAATATTTTGTAGAATCAATTCCTATGCCCACGTGACGTCACGAGTATCGAACAGCCTTCATTCCTAAATTTACTTTTGCCAATCACTAATGTATACACAAAAATAACGCACCTTATTTGACATAATGCTACAAAGTGTGATAAAGTGAAAATTAAAAATTCATTCATTTTTACTTACGCGATAACTTTATCCGATTATAAATACCTCACAATTATAGGTGATGCAGTAAGTCGCTCATTTATTCGTCAGCCATGCTTTCACGTAGTCATAATGCACGCGCACGTGCGTGTCACGTGAGCATGTAAGCGTTCCGGGCACGCAAGGAAAGCACGGCTAGGAAACATATTTAACAACGGTAAACAAAATCCCCCGACGAAAAAGCCGCCCGCTTTATAAGAACTTGTAAAAATATTATTTTGTAATTATATAATTATTTCACAAAAGACCGAAAAATTTTGATAATTGGTTTTGCCTGAACATTTGATTCAATTTTGCGTAAATCTCTAGACAAAAAAAATGAAACATCCCGTGAAGGAAACTTAATAACTTTTTACGTTTAATTATGTAAGTACATCCATTTATTATATACAATAGTCAAAATTTAAGATTGTTTCTTCATTATAGTAGCATAACCATTTTATGTTGACATTATTAAAATAATAAAGAAAAACATTGTTTTTACCACTTATTTGTTGAAAAAAACATAAATAAATATCTAAACATTGTTAAATAATCATACTTCAAATTCAATAGTTTGAAAAATCCCTAACTATATCCAACCAGATTTCTATACAAATAATAAATTAAAAAAGTATATGTGTGGGATAAAAAAGCAAAGTCAAACATCTAAAAGAAAAATAATGCAGTCATCGAGAATTACTAATTTATAATGCACTGAATTCAAAATATTATAGGAAACATTTAATATAAATTGATAGGAAACATGATTTTGGAAGGGATAGATACATAAAATCAAGAATTCAGTACATTTTAAATAAGTAATCCTCGGTGACTGCATTCAAAATATTTTTTCATTTTCTGGGTTTTGCTTGCTTTTGCTTTTATACCGCACATATTTAATAATAAAGATAATATTTGAAAAATATCAGGGGTTAATAAATTAATTTGTGATTATTGTAATTATTTTTATAAATAAAATGCGTAGAAATTTTGATGTTGGAGTTATGGAATTTGTTTAGGTGTTTAAGTAGCAATAATTATTCTGTATTTGGAACGATCATCTTTCGGAAATAGATCATTCTTTTGCTATTTATAAGGGTTAATTACAAGTTTTACGTACAAATTATACAGAATTACAGTTGGATAAATTAGAAATTTCGGAAGTAAGTAAAAGTGTTAGTAGTAAATTGAATATTATAAATAACCAGGACAATTTCTCAAATAGTGATCTTTTAAATTTGTTTTCACATTTGTGCTAAATTATAATATTTATCCATCTCCAATATATTTATTTGTGTCTATACTTCGATTTTTGATTTATAAGTTAGTAAGCGTTGTATTCTGATGAAGGGGCCATTGGCCCCAAAACATGTTGGTTTTTTTAACAAATAAGTGGTGAAAGCACTTATTTATTAATTTAGGATTGTGTTAAATTCTTTGAATTTGAAAATCCGGGCGAAAAATGTTTTTGTGGTTAGTGTTTTTAATTTAATCTCAATATAACCATTTGGTTCCGAAAAGTGGGTATCTATTACAGACATGTAATACAATATTATACAGTATACAGTAAATATTATACAGTAAATTTTATGTTACAAAACACAGTAAATTTTCCGTGTTTTTACATGTTTTTAATTTGCATGTTTTCACTTACGTAGGCATATTTGTGTATTTAATGTTGAATATGTATGAATGGTTTTGATTCAAATAAATATAGAGCTGAGAGTTGTAGCTATGTAATATTTACCTACGGTGGCAGAATTAGTGCAGAAATAGCAGAATACAGTGTTTATTTTGTCGAGCATATTAACAATTTTTATTTTATTTTTTTGGGAAATGTACCTAAAGGGTGTGTCATATTATGCACTTCCACAGAAGTGGACAACGAATTTATTTAATATTTAATGCTCAAATAAAAGTTATATTTAGATTTCAAATGATATATTTCTATTCTGAGCGCGCGTTAAGATATAACAGTATGTAATTAAAAATGTACTTTATTAAAGACAATGTTAAGTAGATTGATTCACTATCACCAAAATTTTGTTTATTTATGTCAAAAGATCAACGCATACCGAAATTGAGTTAATTTATATCTCACTACTCCTTGAACATCTTTATACTAATATAAAATATGTAGCTTTGCATTTTCTCCTATAAGGTTATAAAGCTTATTGGTAGCCCTTCCCGAGGGAGGCACGACCACATGAAAGTCCCGCGAGGAGAAACTGAGCGGTCAGGGGATTTCAGATGGATGCAAATGCCAGGATTACGTTTTTACGGGTATCTTAAATTAGTATTCGCTCTCTGACGTATATTCTGAGTGTTAGAATTTTTAAATTGTCATTAAGATTGATTAAGATAAAAGCCACAACTCTTGCCTCATCCACATTCATACATCTTCGCATACAAATTCGACTATTGTTGAGGGTCCTAACAGGATCATCCTCGATTATCTGATTAATCCGTTCACGCCACGTCTTCCGCGGTCGTCCTCTATTGCTGGTGCCGTCATATATTTTTATTACCATTCTTTCCTCATTCATTCGCTCAACATGCCCAAAACATGTGTGACCCTTTTATCATTCTATCAAATATTACTTAAATCTAAGCATACGCTTGATCACCTTTATTGTCTTTTCTAAAATTTTCATTCTTTACTCTTTAATGGATTTGCCACACACACGTCTATATAACCGTTCTCATCTCTACCGTATTCAATCTACTTTCGTTATACTTCTGCCAGCTCCAGGCTGCCAACTTCAGTGGTGGTACCAGAATCCCATTTTGTACCTCTAGTCTTGCTCGGTAAACATATGCTGCTCGATGGTGCTTTAAATGCAATCAGGTATATATAGTTAATAATTCTGCATTTGTGTTATAATCTACACTAAATGACAACCGCTCTCGAAACAACACTATTGAAAAAAAACGTGTGCATAGTACAACGTTTTGTAATGTGCATTTAAAATATGTATTATTTTATATTCTTATGTATTTTTGTAGCGGAGAAACCAATTCTACAAATACGTTTGTAAAATAATTCACTTCTCTTGACTTGAAAACCTATATTTTGTCCCTTTCAAGTTGTCTTATTACTTCGCTCGGCTCAGTTAACTCAATTTCAAACTAGTTTCAACAATTTTTGCTCTAACTTTTTTCAAAGAACTTGTCACCTCATTATTGATACTTTGTGAAACTTCACACGAACGCTCCCCTACAGGGGAAAGAAACATCGTATTGTTGCGGGAAACTTTTAAGAAAATCCCCGAAATATAATTTTCAAATTGGAAACCACTTTTGGCTTGACACAACCAGGGGTGTTTTAAAACTCGGTTCATTATGGAGAGGCACAATGGAGTAATTAGCATAAATTCAGAGTTATTTAATATTCATAAACATGAAAGCTTTTGGATGTAAGAGCTTATCCTTAGACGTCGTACCATGTCTATTTTTTTTGTATTTGTATTTTCTTGATGATTACGAGGTTTAGATGTGTGCTTCCTACGCAGGAACGTTTTAGGGATAAATTTTTGATGATAATAGCTCCACTTCACTCTCTTCATAATGGATGAAATAAAATGCAAACAGCTTATTGTAAATTTTTAACCACGTTTTCAACGTACAGTCTTTTCTCAAATGCGGTAGGAACGTTTTGTGTTGAATGTTTTTTGGGTGGGCTGGTAATTGGTATACTTATGCGTATATTCACGATAGTAGCTTAAACTTAGTAAAAAAAATTTCAGTTGAAACGTAGTATTTATATTATTTCATTTATATGTGGAGTAAAAAGCGAAAGCAGCAATATAAAAATAATTAATGCAGTCTTCAAGGATTTCTAATTTATAATGTGCTGAATTTGAGATGGAAACTGAAAAGATTGGAAACGTATAATTTATTTTATTATTTATGGAAATAAAACAGATATAGTTACAAGTATACACAAAAATAGTACAGTTGTATTATGTACATAAGTAATATATAATCCAGACATATTTCACATTGGGCAGAGAAAAACAATAAAAAAAACGGAAAAAACATAAAAATAAAAGGTTACATCTAGTTACTCTGTTTTAGAATATTCAATGCTTTGTTCGTAAATATTGATAACGAAACTGAAAAAATATATCAATGTCGGCGAACAGGTCATTGTAGGTTCGGTAAATTCTAGCTATAGGAGAGCGTAGTCCATATTTGGCATGTAGGGATGTTAGAGACAGGATGAGTAGGTACGTGACGCGCGTTGTGGGACATGAAAACTTAAAAGCGACAAAAGGCTGGACAGTTAAATTGATTTTGACAGATTTTGTATAGATCGTAGACATCTAATGCTGTTCGCCTATTTTTAATCCCTTTTTTAACTCGTAGCTTCTGCGGTTTGTTGTCTGCCAAAAAACTTTGGATCCATTTTTAACCCTTTTCCCGTGAACCAATCGAGCTGAAAGATTTTTCGAAATGTTAATGTTTTTTCAAATTGGAATCAATACAAATGAGTAATGACCCCGACGAAGGGATCATAATAAAAACTTGGTTTTTATTTTTTTATGGTCAAATTATTGATGTAAGTGAGAGAATCTGTATAGGTCAACAGCATTCAAGACATTTTTTTTGGATATTGCTGCCCTTGCTTGTGTATCCCACATATGATAAAAACCTTCGAGGTTAATATTTTGATGTTTTTTATTAATTTTTTAACACAGGTCATTAATGATTTTTTAAAATTTTTTTAGGATTCATTAAGTACATTAATGAAACCTAAAAAATCGACAATACGTAAAAATAATTAAAATTGAGAAATAAAAAATAAGCATCACCTAAAATTATACCATTAATAAAAAGATCTCAAAATGTTATATATAGTATAATACTTCATATACTTATATTCAATTTTTTTTGTTTAATAGAGATACACTAATACGGAATACGTGTCGCATCTTAGTAATAAGCTAAACGCTTGTGCTATAAAAAAAATGACTAACTAGATGGTGTCTTGGAATGGGGCTCGAAACATTAACCACCATATCATTAGGCGAGTGCATTAACCATTACGTTAACAAGCTATTCAAATATAATATTATCTTTTGATTCTATAGTGTATAAGGATATTGTTTATTGTTAAATTTGTAAAGATCCATGATTTTTTATTTATGATATTAAAAAATATCAAATTATGATATATATGAGTTATACTAATTTGTGATTCTATATTATTTTACTGTGACAGCTGTTTCAGTGATTTAGGCCGTTACTGTGTTAAAACCCTCTAATCGACATATATAAATGATTTTAGTTACCCCACCCCCCATGACAAAGCAAATGGTATCAGTGAAGCCAATGTATGAAAGGATATGGTTTATTTTTTTCAGAGGCGCTCACCATTAAAATTTTCCTATTTATGAACAAAATACCTATTTTTGCTAATAGATTTGATATTATAAACTTTTATTTAAAGCTATTTAATTATTGTATTTTAATTTAGCTGGAATTTTACTATTAATTTATTTACACGAGATTACTTAATTTTGATTCATTTCCTTTATTTATTGTGGCCTTGATATAAAGCTTCTTGAACATATTATGAAATGGAAAGAAGATATTTTTTTATTAACCATTGATTAAAGTTGTTGTTTTTTCTTTTGTTAATTTCTAATTGTTCAAGCAAATTAAGTTTAAAACCTTTGGTTTCCACACGCGAATGTTTTGGCTCATTATAAACTGTTAATTTGCTACTAGGAAGCTAGCTGTGATGGCAGAGTACTGCTTAGCAGCATGTGACAGGTACCAGAATCACACAAAAACGTTTAAGTAATGAATACTTCCAGAACTCACGTGTGGCTGCAAAACAAGGATAGAATTCTTGACCACTCTATCACTAGGTCTTTATTTTACCACTAGACAAAATGAGGGCGTCCCGCGTTTTTATATCGCGAAAAAATAATTGATTTCGTCCATGCAAATTCAAATCACAATGAAATCTCCTGACTCCGTTCGAGCAGTTAGTGCAAAATCATAAAATTATTCCAGGAATGGAACAACGGCGTTCCGCCACCAGTTCTGGGCCAGACCTACACCGACGCGGGTTGCTGGTGTTGCGGGTGCCCCTGTGCATACATTTTTCTTGATTAAAACTGGGAAATGGAGCTCACGGGAATCGGTTTCCCGATAGGGTGCGTGCACCGATTTTGGCAAATGTATGTTTTGGCACATGACACTAAAATAATTTAACCAACGTTAAAATTATTAGATTATTCTGCGTCGCCAAATTGTAGTTACGACCACCATATCTAGATAAGGCTAGAACTTGCATTTTATTTCGGTAAAGTTGCTGTAGAATGGTGATGGATTTTTACAGTATTGTGCGAATTAATGGAATAAAACACCTTAAAATAAAAAAAAAACATTTATTATGAATATTTTAATTTACAGATGACATACATTCGAAAAGTATTATTTAATTATTGAGAAACACGTCCTTTTTTTGCTTTTATGAATATGACAATATTATTTAATTTTTTTTATCCCAAAACCACGCCTCAATTACAGCTTCTATCATCTTTGTTTTGGTGGTGTAATCCAATTTGCGTACCCTAGATTCACGAATCGCCTATAGATTTTCTATTGAGTTAAGATCAGGTAAAGACCAGTCTAACAGAGAAAAAAAATATAGTGTTATATTATTGTCCAATTTACTTAAGTGAAATTGAAATGGAGATATAAAATACGGATATAAGAACCCATCGTCATCCCTGGCTAGCTTACTTACAATCCCAATAAATTTTTTGTTCTATTATTAATATTTAAAGCGTTAACTTTGTGGTCAGACATGAGTGGTAAAAACTTTTAGTGGTTTTATATTAACAAATAAAATTTTGTCAAATTTTGTTCAGTTATTTTCTAGGATCTTCAGGAAAATACAGTCACATTTCAGATCTTCGTTGCCTGAGACGAAAAATGTTATTTACTCTTTAACCTCTTGAGCCCAGGGAATGGCGGACACGGTTCCAAATTTATTTAATAAAGCGGAAAGAAAATGTCCGTAACCGGCGCTCCCCGTTTCGGTATGATATACTAGAAGGCTTTCCTAACTTGATTGATATGCTTCATTTGCCGCCAATTCTACGCCAATCACTTTAGGTATTCTGATAAAATGGAATCCATCGGGTATATTGTTCGCGCCGAACAATATTCTCCGTCTATTTTCTCTACAAATTCGGCAAATTAATGGCCCATCCCTGTTTTTCCCTGCCAACTCTGACCGTATTGGGATTGCTACACGGGTCCGAAGAAAGAGTATTTATTTTTACACTCGTTTCGCAGAATAAATTAGTTACAGGCAACAAACAAAGTATAAACAAATGCCTTGTATGTCATATTAGCTGAAATTTGCTTGTTGTAAGCCACTTCAAGAAGAATGGTAGCCGGCGTGAGGTTAAAAGTTATGTCAAATGGAAAAAAAACTTAATTTATAATTTTTTTATTTTATTTTTTTGTTGTTATTTTTATGTTATACTATTTTTTAATGATTCCAGACCTCAATCGCAATCAATATAGGCTCACATACAATATAATGTATTGACAATTTCACCTACCTAGGATCAATAGTAACCAATGCAAATGATACATCAGCCGAGATCAAACACAGAATACACGTGGCAAATAAATGCTTTTTCGATTTGAAAGGACGTCTCGCATTCCAATTGCTGTCAAGGAAAATAAAAGTTACCATCTATAAGACACTGTTACGTCCTGAATTAACGTATGACTCTGAATATTGTGTATTGCGCAAAAAGGATTAAATGTCTTTTTTTCTTTATTTTTTTATTTTATTTTTTTTTCTTTTTACGTATTTTGTTTACGTATTTTTTACGTATCTTGTATTTGAATGAAAAATACTCAGAAAAATATTCTGTCCAGTACAAATAAACAAAAATAATAATAAAAAAAATAAAAAAAATTCTGGAAACACATTAATAAATAATATCACATTTCAGTCCACTTCACCTCTCCTAGAGCTGTTCGGCGAAAAAAATACCCTTCCCTGCCGCGCGCCCCCCTGACCCCCCTGACCTACCCAATTAGATTGATAAATTTTGTATTTAAGTTAGTTATTATCTATACCTGATGATGAGAGGGACTGCTCCTCTCGAAACTATAGTTGTAATTTAATAACTCATATTGTGTGTGTATTACAAAGTAAAATAAAACATATTTTAAATTATCATGTTGCACCACGAAGTATCTGCCAAATCTTTCAATGATACAAATAAACAGAGTTTAGAAAATACGAAACAATGAGAAGGTCTATAATACTGACAATGAGCCTAGCATAATACAATTTATCACAATAGGTAGGCTGCGATGAGAAGGCACGTAGAAAGAATGAGTGCAGAGGGAATTCCAAAATGATTCTCCACACAAAGCCCCAAAGTAGACGCAGCGTTGGTAGACCCAAACTCCGATAGTTGGATGGAGTGCTGCAAGACGTGAATACTATAAGTATCAAAGATTGGGGGAGTTCGTGTCAAGATAGGACAAGATGGAGGGAAACGTTGGATGAAGCCAAGGTCCAAAATGGACTGTAGAGCCATTGATGATGATGATTTTTTAAATATTTTTTTTATATTCATATTAAATATATTAAAATTTTACATTAATAATTATTATATTTTTTTTCTTAAAAATTCTGATACATTTTTATGCAGTTTAATTAACAAAAGTTTATTTTTATTTTCATAATATTTCATATCATTCAAATTTCATCGTTGCAATGCATCTTAAGAATTTTTCCGAATCCGAAAGCCATAGCTTTATGAAACATAAGTACGACGCCCATGTTATTATGTTTTATCATGGCAATCGCTATCGAAAACATTAAATGTACGACCTTAGAGAATAAACCCATAGATCAGGTCGGCATCTTCAGGTGTCTATACACCAGGCGCATGCAGTGAGAACATTGAAGCATGACTTCTAGGTAAACATATATCGGGGAAAAAATATCGAAATTAAATATTTATCTGACAGAATATTATGAAATATTAAAATTTGAATAATTTGATAATTCGTAGCTATTCGTACCCGGCGTTGCACGAGTTAAGGATTAAGTTTAAAATAAATTTGTGGAGGGAAAAAAATTTTAAATTGTTTTGCAAAGTCTCTAATCAAGGCTGGGATGTGGATGAGGCCTATTTTTCCGCCGGGAATATGTATGAAAAATTCGGGTCTAATCGGTCAAGCGGTGTTGGTTTATACAGAAACATTTTTTAGAGTTTAAGGTTAGAGGGGGAAGGGGAAATGTATTACCTGACTGGTCTTAAAGAATAAGTACACAAAATTTTGAGTTAGATGGGTTGAACGCTACAGATTTGCCTGGAAAATATATCAGTAGGAAGGGAAGGGGTAAAATAATAGGGGGGGGAAATGTTGTATTTATTACCAGCCGGGTTCTAAAGAATAAGTTTCCAAATGTTGTGTCCGATCGGTCAAACGGTACAGATTTGCATCAAAAATATATCAGAGGAGAAGGGTTAATAGAGGGTAAATGTCGCACATGTTACCCGCCGAGTCCTTAAGAATAAGATTCCAAATTTTGAGTCCGATCAGTCAAACGGTACAGATTTGCATCGAAAATATGCCAGGGGGAGAGGGAGGGGTATGAGAATAGGCGGGAAATGTTGCCTATGTTACCCGACAAACGATGTGGATTTGTATGGAGAACAAACAGACAGACAGACAGACAGACATTGAGTTTTATAGGTATAGATAGATTGTGATAGAAAAAATTACGCCATGTATCTTTTTTTTCATATATATGCTCATGAAAAAGTGAACCCGACAGAACGTTCTCTTCTATGTTCCAAGAAAAAGAACATCCCATACTCAAAATACATTTTTATTTTGCACGTGCAGGGTTTTTAAATAATAATTGCAACGATATTGACCTCTTCAATACTGTTATTACCGCATTTAAAATAATGCTTTACATGATATATACTAAATCGACTCTTCCTTTACCACCGACCATCTCACCCTTTCCCTCCCATCTCTGTTCCCATGTTACCTTCAAAAGTCATTTACCTTAATATTATAATATAATTAATAGAAATAAACTTTGTTTTCACCACATTTTTATTGAAAATATCAACATGTTTCAGAGCCCATGGCCTTCGTTAGGATACAAATGTATAATAACAAAATTAAATTTAAGAATCGAAGATAGACACTCAAAATATTTAAAGTTATATATAGAAAATGAATAATTATAAAGTACCAACTTAACATGAAAATAAATTTAAAAAATAACTATTTGTAAATAGGGCCTGGTTATTTATAATATTCAATTTACTATTAACACTTTTTCTTATTTCCAGAATTTCTTATTTATCAAATTGTGATTCTGTATAATTTGTATGTAAGTGTAAGTGTTCTTTAACTCTAACTTTCAAATAATCACAATCATTACAAATCAATTTATTAACACCCGATTATTAAAAAAAAAATATCCTTATCCTTATTATATAATATATATATTTTAAATTATTATTAGTATAAAAAGCTCGTTGATTGAAATTTGAGATATTTTTAATTATTGAATTAGAAATGTCATTATTTATAAATTCACTTTTCTCCCAATACTTTTCAGAATCAAATATTGAAGGGTAAACAAAAGATTAAATTTTTTTATTATTATTAATTTTCCATATATAACTTTTTAATATTTTGATTGTCTACACATTCGATTTTTAAATCTAATTTTGTTATTATACAATTGCATCCTGACGAAAGAGCCATGGGCTCTGAAACATGTTGATATGCTCATATTCAATTAAAAAGTGGTGAAAACAAAGTTTATTTCTATTATTATATTAATAATGTCACCACAAAACTATTTTGCTGTGTTTGAAGAAGAAGCACTTTAATATTGATTGTTTATACTTCTTTCATTTGTTGCCATTATTTTACTCAAATATTGCTTGTTGATTACTATAATATATTATAATATTCTCTTAGCTTTCAAATATTTCAAGTAAACAATCAAGCGGCAATCTCTGGTACTCTGTAGTCGGCCTCGCGGAACCCGCCTTCGCGGAAGTCCTCCCAAAATATGAAAGGACAACTAGGAATCCACCTCATATCATAATAATAATAATTGGATCATTTATATAGCCCCGTAGGTACTCACCTCAAGGGCGCTTCACACAATTTTTTTTTATTACAAAACAACTTACTGACTAAATCAATTAAAATAATTAAAAAGAAATGTACTAACGTAAAATGTTTATGTATATTTAATTTTCATTTAAGTGACATATACAGAGACGTCAATAGCGCATACATTTAATTCAAGCAAGCGCGCAGTATACACGCGTATCGACTAAAACGAGATTCACAGTCTAAACTGTCATCGACCACTAAAGTCCGAGTTGATGCAACCGGTCTTCAGTAGGTATGCGTCATAAATTTCAGAATAGCAATTGTATTCACCTTTTTGTTTTAGCTAAATAGTTCTACAAAATTTCAGATTCGTGTTTGGATGATGTTTTACAACAGTGCGTTAAGTCACACTAAACTGTCGTTTAAAACTTGCTCTAACCCTAACCCGTAAAAAATGACGTACTTTTAATATAATATATACATTTCGATCGCCAGTTAAGGCCGTAAGAACAGTGTTTTATAAAGTACCTTAGCGTCTTGATAACGTTAGTAATGAATATTATGAAAAAGATAATTACGCTTTTTTGCTTCTTATACCTCATTATTATTTGATCCGTCTGGTAGCGTTAGTGACGGACATTTTACATATTTTAATAAATTATTAATGTCAATGACATTTGTGATATAATAATCGATGCACTTATTAGTTTTAATTTTCATAAAACTGAAATATTAAAAAATCTAAATACCTATTCATAAAAAATCTAATTCAGAGTACTTATTTTATTAAAATTCATTAATGTTTTCATTTTATTTAATAAAAATTTTGAAGTCATACTTATTTTAAAAACGGAATAAGATCAGTTACTTGAAAGAAAGTTTCAGACGGATATTCTAAATTATTATTTTTGGAGATAGTTAACATTTGATGGTTGTAATAAAAAATATGATCTTCTGTGTATAGTTTTCTGGGATATTCTGCCGTGTATACGTAACCTCTCTGGCCAACGTTTCGAATCCCATTGCAGGGTCCATCATCAAGGCTGACGTGATGGGTGTGTGTTGAAGTGTAGGCTAAGTATTGCCTTGCAATACCGTACCGAAGTTAGGGTGTGTCCAAGTTTGTATTAGTTTAAGTACTGGATTGCAGTACCGTGTCAAAAGTAGGGTTTTTGTCTTTATGTGGTGTGTTGTGTATCTACTAACGGATGTCGGACTGTGCGGATTGTCCACGAGGTTTTTAACTTAAGACCATCATTCCTATTAATGATTCCCGGGTGCTTGTATATTTCAATTGCTTCTTTAACCAGGCGCGTGTGGTGACTGTTTTGACTTTTTGAGTATCTATCATTGTCTGTTAAATCATACTCATGTATATTTTGTGCTTGTTTTATCGAGATAATAAATTATCGAATATTCTACGCTTTTGGAGCTTTTCCGTCGCATGACGGTGGTGACCCGAAAAAGCAACTATATGGAAGTCTTTTTTTGGGTGTTTATAGGGCGTACGACCTATCATAGGGCTGGGTTAAGTGATCACTTTACATAATGTACCGTTTATTATATTATGTCTTACACTTTTATACTATGGTATTCTTTACTGCTTCAACAACAGAAGAGCTTCAAAAACCAAAGAGTGTTCTCTTCGCACGTAGTGCCTACCTGGGTAATAATCTCGAGTGATGAATGCGATATTATAGAGAATTAACACTAGAAGCGCCGAAGATTAAGACCCCCTAGAACCGCCGTCGGGGACATATTTGTCCCATTCTATTTATTATAATGATATTGGTTTATACCTTATGCCTTATGGCATAAAAGTTATGATTAAAACTACTTTTATTTTATATAAATATTTTATATTATATGTATAATTATTATATAGAATTATTATATATGTATAGATTTTTCTTTTATATATTTCTTCAATAATATTGTTATTACAGTAATTTGTTAATTATAACTGCCCCAGAACAGGTTTCACCAAGTGGGGCGTTATAAGCTTATAAAAAATGTGTTTCATAAATATGTCATAACAGAAATATAAATATAAAAAAATAAAAAAATGTATTTGAAACACGTTTATTAATTAACTTGAATCGTTATTGTCTGAAAAACAAATACATAATTAATTATGAATTAATAGTCTAATGTTATTCTTTACTAGCTAGGCAGTCGAGGTGAAACACAAGATCAAAAAAATGAATAAAAAACTTATTATTATTATTATTATTATTATTATTATTATTATTATATTAATGTTTTTTGCTTTAGTATCAAAATCATCGCTACTCGCATAGTAATTGTAACTGTAATAAATTTTCAAATATTTATAAACAAGTTATCATTATGTGTAGAACAATTAACGCATAAATAATATTCTTTACCTGTGCATTTATTACAGTTTTTTATTTCACAGGTGGCACTTCTCATAGGACTTATTATTCGAACATTTTGACTTGGCTTGACACCTTGTTCGTTTATCTTTTCTCTCTCGTATGGAATCTCTCGGAATGGTTGTTTTTCTATTAGACATATAATTTTCTCCCAATTCTTCTTCCAATTGCGATAAAAAGTTTCAGCGTTTAATTTTGCTGTTGTTGATTATTTTATACACCACCCACGCATTTATACAAATTATAAAATATATGAACTGGCCAACGTCTAGAAGCTGCCTTTACTGTATATTTAGGAGTCATTTGATCTACGACATCTACTCCATATTTCGAGCTGTTGTAGAATAATATCGTCTCAGGTTTTTTCTTTGAACTAGACTATTGTTTTATTGGAATGCATAGTGCTGAGCATTAGAACATTTTTATTAGATTTAGTCTGATAAACAGTCAATGATGTATTACCGGTACAAACGTACTGTATAATTCTTCTTTTGCGGTCTTCACGCATACGGGTATTTCTCTGCGAGCTCTATTGATTGTGCCTACGATACAAGTATTTTTGGACTTCAAATATTCCGCTAACAAAAGTGAAGTGAAAAAATTGTCACAAGTAACATTTCTGCCCTTATTGATGTACGGTTCTATCAATTTTTTCACAACCCAATCACCTAAACGCTCATTATTTGGTCTTTTATCATCTTTTCTAAGGCAAGGAAACGCATTTATTACATAATTTTCATCTTTGTCTACGTTAAAACAATGACGGGACAAAAAAGGGACAAGCGGCACTTTTAGGTATATCTTATTTATTTAATAAACTATTTGAAAATATTTTGAATTATATAAATACATAAAATTACTAAAAGTCAAAAAGTTTCACCGACCTAAATAAAAAAACAAAAAAAGTTTTAAACGATCAAACTTGCGGATGGGACAAAAATGGGACGGCGGCGCTTCTAGTGTTAAAGAACAGTACTATTTAATTCGTGTTCAGTGATATTAGTTAACTAGCCTTCCATCCGTGAAAAATCACGGGAAATAATAATAACTACTTGTCTTGCGTGACCACGCTCATATGCTGCGTGTTGATTGCGTGTTACACTCTATTTATCCCAAGTTTTAATTCCAGCAATTTACGGACTTTACGACAGACAGATGGATAGATTGACACACAAACAATTTTTTAATGTTTTTATAAAAAAACTTTAATTAATTTCAAGTATTTGATTTGCCTCCTACAACCACTCCCGTGACATAATACGTATTTATGCAATTATTATTAGGGATCTCGTTTGAATATTTCTCGGTTTCTTAGACATCGAATGCTTGGGCGAAAGAAAATTATAATTAATTTTTGTAAAATGTAATTTTAGTCAACACATTTTTTTTACAAGAATAAATAGGAGTAATTAAAAAAATGTGTTTGTTGTTTTCCGAGCGAGCAAAAGGGGGCAGTGATTTATTCGGCGAATCGTCACAATGGAAATATTTGACAACCTTGACAAAAGATTTATTCTTTCTTACGCTTTTTGGTATTTTATTTATCCAAAATAATTATAAGTCAGCTCGGCTGACAAACGGGCGTCAACAGAGCTGACAGTCCTTGTTAGAGGGGCAGGACGCATTGTTAAACCCCCGCCATTACGGGGGTGAAGTGTAAACAATTTACAATATCGCAGGGGTGAGAAAACTTTCACTCTGTAATTAGCTGTATTATTTTTCGACTATCGCAAAAATATTCCGCCTTAAGAAGGTAATGCGATACGGGTACCGTTACAGGTAATGGTACAAGATGTTACCGCATTACTTAAGAGGACGTCTAAAATTATTGAGAAATTTATAAAAATTGGATGTCAAAAAAATGGCATTTTGCCTTTCTGAATGTCATAAGGAAAGGGTGTCGTAAGAAAAACGAAAAATGAAAAATCAAACTCACATTTCTGTGTATACAATAATCTATAGCTGTAAGCAGGATTGTAGCAGTAACTTTAAATTATTTTGAATTTTAGTATAAGTATGCATTGTAACTCTACAACTAGTAGTTAATTCATTAATTATTAAGATGCGAAATTAGGATATGAAATTGAATAAAATGTATGTAATTTGAAAAAATACAGTGTGATTTCAAAGCGGTTTTAAAAAAATAAGGATTCTACCTTCAGAAGATTACAAAATTTTCTATATAAAAACAAATCAAATTAGCTGAAGTGCAATAAACATTCTTCTTATTTCCTCCTTCATAACAGTATTGACCTATACTTAGTGAATTAGGTGAGACCAGGTTTGTAATGCACCAGCAAAATTTACGGTCCTGGGTCGAACATCACAACTCACTTCAGGGTCTCTTTAGCCAAAGGCAAACCATCCATCTACTGTTCTAGCGCTCCTGCAGTTCTTCTTTAGTCCAATGTTTTGTCCATATTTTCTAGGCTATGATGTGGCTGAAAAATTGGGAGACTGTCATTCTCTACCATAGCTCTGGATGTTTGCAGGATTAAAGCATTCATATTGTCAATGGGATGCTTAATATCATTCTCTAGTACTTCATTTGATTAATTCATCTTCTGCTCATCTTGCGGAGCGACCAAATCTTGGCTGCATATATAAATATTGAAAAGATAAAACACTACGTGTAATTTATTTAAAGGTGCTTTTTATTAACTCCTGTGTGTCGGTGATGTAACGTAGGTATACATGTCATAGAAAATATGAAATATCTACCTTTTTGACCTATCAAAATGATTAAATTAAACTGTTACTAATGTACGGATTTTTTAATTAAAAAATATTTATTCATTACTCTCGTATTTTCGGCCAGTGTGTAAAAGTGAACAGAATATTGCACATCGCAGTTAAATCGAGCAAGAAAGAGCACGACAATACCACACATTTTATGTAGGATAGCTTGCTTGGTTGCTTGCTTAGAGTATATACAATCCATAGAGGGATAACTAAACATTTTACCAAACCCGTACGCGTGGTAACATAAAGCTTACTCAGTTTTAACAATATAATAACACATAAGACAAAAAGGGACAAAAAAGATCACCCGGTCGGGTACGTCTTTAATTGCTTTGTAAGGGTTCTCTTTGCCCGAGTTTCAAAACTCGGGCAGAGAACGGCAGAGCTGACAGATTTGTTATCCGTATTTTCGATAAATTATTGTGTGTTTACGTGCAAATATTACAAAAAATTGATATGCCTTCTTGTGCAATGAAGGGGTGTTCCAATAGGACTGGAAACGGGAAGAAACATATCAGTTATCACAGGTATTTTATCCAAAATATGAAAATTTTACATGTATACGTTTTATTTCATAATTTTAACAACAAACCAACTGCAAACATTTACTTTTGTTTAAAAAATCCTAGAACGTTTATTTTTGATTGATTTTATTACACAAATAATTCGGAGAATGCTATTTTGAAGATGTTTTTGATGACTTAAATCAAAATATGTCTATGAATGTTCAATCAACACGAACTGTAAAATTATTTACTTAGATAGCCGACATTTTAAAATATATCCGTCTCTTTTTTTCTCCTTTAAAAATTCTGAATTTTTAGGAGTAAGAAAGAGAAGGCACTACATTGTATGGATCTAACTAAGCTCAATGTGGTATTTTTATGACAAAGCATATTGGACCGACAGGGCTGTGCTTAAAATTTTAGAATACAAATTATTTATTATTTATTATTTAAAGTATTCGGATTGGGATATCATTTTTTGTAGGTTCCCAAAAAATGAAGTAAGAAAAAATGAATGGATCCATGCTGTGGGAAGGATTAATTGGAATCCCGGAAGTCACAGTTGTGTTTGCTCAGATCACTTCTTGAATGTACATTTTGACAGAAGGAAAGAAAACAAATTAGTTCGAATAAAAAAATTTGCCGTTCCTAGGAATTATTCAAGAACAGAACTGGCTTTTGATAGAGTAAGTACCTATAGTGTTCATTCTTTATTCGTTTTTCGTTACATAAAAAATTTCTTAAATCGCCAATTTATACGGGATTTATAAAATTAGTTATGTGCATTCTGAAACTCCTAGTATATGAAGTAGTATATTTTCGTCCGGTATAAATATACATTGCCCTATAAAATACACCCAAAAAAAATGTAATTAATTGCAAAATGTTTTTATTTCTTTGTTATAAAGATATAAGAAATAAGAAAAACATAAAAAAACTAAGAATTTTCGATTTATGGGTTATTATAGCATACGTAGGAGCCATCGATATTATGTTTTACCTAAAATCGTTAGGTATATTAATTTTTCATAAACTTTAAATTTAATCGATATTATTACATTCAGTCTACAAATTCGACAGTAAACATGGGAGAGTTGCTTAAAGTGATCCCTTCATGTAAGCTCTTAACCATAGTGGAGGAAAAAGAATGAATCCTCACTTTTCATTAGAATATTTAGTCAACAGGGTCTTAAAAATATTCCTAACTGTAGATTGTTTTAATATATTACTTTCTCACATGCTAGACCAGTCACCGCTGGAGAACCATGCTGTTCACCTAATTAAGGCAGTTGCTTCTAAATATTTAGATGTCAGGCTACACTTTCTGATCAAATCATAATCGAAAATAATATCGAAAGAGTACGTTAGACGGAGTGTAGGTGACCTAGCTATCGCGTTGTTGAATTCAGTTAGTAAATGGTAATGATACGTCAGCAGAAGCGCACGCAAATCGACATGCCATGATTTTATGATAATTTACTAAAATAATGCAAATAAGTGTGTTGCCTAACAGATCAACTCAAACTAACTTACTCGTCTTACAAGCGGATGTTCTGGATGCCTTCAAAGAACATCACCAGCTCGATTGTTACACTGATTTCTCCAAGGTGTTCGATCAAGTCTCACATAAAATTCAACCTGATAAACTAAAAGCCTTGGGAGTTTCAGGAAAATTGAAATCATGACTAGAGAGTTATTTGAAAAGCAAATAAATGATTGTCAGGATAGCTGACTTGGAGTCTGATCACTTTTGTGCTGTTAATGGGATACCACAACGCTCCCACCTAGGTCCTATATTGTTCTCCATTTTCATCAATGAAGTAATCCCCGTAATATTGTCTTCGGGTGATAGATGTTTGCTTTTCGATATGACGATATGAAACTCTATAGGGTAATTGAAACAGTCCAGGACTGCAAACTTTTGCAGTGTGCATTGGACACTTTACATAAATGGAGTGAAGTCAATGACCTATCTTTTAATGTCCCCAAATGTCAAGTGATAAGATTTTCCCGCACCCGAACAGTAGTATACTATGATAACAAAATTGATGGAAAAGTTTTGAGTGTGGTAGATGAAATTAGAGATCTAGGCGTAATTGTTGACAAAAAGTTTTCTTTAGTCCCCCATATCAACTCAACAGTTGATAAAGGATTAAAAACTTTAGGTTTCTTACTTAGGTTAAGCAAAGATTTCAAGAAAATTAAAACTTTCATATTATTATTAAAGACCCTGATTCGATCAATACTATAATTTAATACAGTTTTATGGAGCCCTCATTATACAGTTCACGTGAGTAATATAGAGAAAGTCTAAAATAAGTTTCTTAGATTTATCAATTATAAACTTAAAATACCTTCAAGTAATATTGATTACAATATTCTTAGATCTTTTAGCTGTCTTGACAAACTAGAGACTAGAAGAATAGTGACGGACTTTCTTTTTTACACAAATCAATAAATGGCACTAACGACTGTCCTCAACTACTAGAACGTATCTGCTTGCGAGTTCCGTCTCGCATAACTAGAATTCATGCAGGTTTTGCTGTGAAAACTGCAGCTACTTACTATTTCTTTAATTCCCCACTGCAAAGGCTTCCTAGACTAGCAAACAGATACGAACAACTGGACATCTTTGCCAACAACTGTATATTATTCAAACATATTTGTCGAATTGGACTTAAATAGTTGATTTGTATGTATATTTTATTATTATATTATGACCTTCAAAGCTCGTGCTATATCTTCTCTCTCTACATTATTAATTTTTTTTGTTTTTAAATTTCTATATTATTATGTTTTTCTTATGCTTCTTGCTATTTACTTTATATTATATTTAACTTTATATGCTTGTATCTGTATTCTATTTTCTTTCTAGTATTTTCTTCTCTCTTTGCAATTACTATGTTTACATGTTATTTTGTTTTTTTTCCTTCTCTAAACTATGTACTTATTCTGCTAATGTACACTCTAGCTATCTATTGTAAAAGCCCTACAGGGCGTTAATTAATAAATAATAAAAAATATTATGCCGATTTTTAATCGGGTAACGCTGTGTTACACCACGTATTCGTATTCGTTCCCGAAGGTACTCTTTAGCACAGTCTTTTAAGAATTAAGACAATATTATTTTGATTGATTGTAAAAATAAAGAAGATCAAAGAATGTATTAGTAAAAAATGTAATGCTGATCTTAAAATAATTAATATAATCAAAAAGGGGTCGCTTAGATGGTTTAAGCACGTGGAGCGAATGAATGAGGAAATAATGGTAAGAAAATTAATACGAATGGGCGGCACCAGGAAAAGAGGACGACCGCGGAAGAGGCGGCTGGTCATGATCAGATTTCAATTCTTATAAGGACCCTCAATAATCGCCGAGCTTGTTTGAGAAGATCTATGAATATAGATGCTGTATGTCAGGGCAGAAGAGTGTGATGTTCAATATTCTTTCCCTACCCCCAGCCCCGCTAGGAAACGGCCCGATGGTAAGTTGTAAAAATAAATAATTCTTTCAACTTTGAATTTAATCTAAGCCCGATTGAATAATGGAAATTTAAAATCTTTTATCTATAGTAAATCTAATAAAGGCCCGATACCCATATAAAACTAACTCGCATCCTTAATCGTAAGCCGTTTAATTCCAGAATAAATAAAGGAAAGGATAAAATATTATGTTAATGGAGGAATAATTTATTAACGTACATACTGGTAGTATTCCTTTAAAGCCTGAAATGCTTTAGGAACAAGAAAAACGCGTGTGAAAAATCTCAACCCAGGTAATAAGGCTTTTCTGTTATTTTGTAATAATTTACAGGAATATCTGGATCTAGGGGAGAAATTTTCGAGCAATTAATAACCTCGGTAATCCCATTCGTTACCGTACTTATCTCAACAGCGACCAACATACCGAAAGCTGAGAATTTTGTGCCTGGTTGTATTTATCTAGAAAAACCCTTCGTGTATGGTTTTTGATTTTTAATTTAAAATGGTGGGATATTATATAATTTTTTTTATTAATATAAACAAACTATTATCATGCCAGATCATAAACTTTCATCATAAGCTCATCTCCGTCATTTTATGCAATGTTTATATCTGGACCCAAAATAAAACAATTTAATGGATCAAAAAAAATAATACGTAAACTTAGGAGGAGAACTATGTAGGAAATCAGGGATCCAGACAAATTCTTTATTTTGCTTGAATATAATTTATTGAGTTGTAAAAATGGAGTTCCACGCGATTATATTAATACGGTTTGTAGATAGCTTAACAATTGTTATTACTGTTGTGTTATTTTAATAGTAAGAAAGCGCGTTTATATGACGCTTCCCAATTTATACCCATTCACTCTCTCATACCATCTATCTCTCTCATCCGCTCCGACAGACGTTAATCCAGATACATTACAAAAAGGAATGATTATTATTAACAGATGGAGGATTTATATGATAAATAAATTAATAAAATAATCAAGAATGTGCCAGTATATGTGCCTTTCATTTGACGCTATGCCTGGAGAAATTTTGAGTGATGTTTCACTATAAATAATTTGTTATATTTTAGTGTCACCTGTTTCTCTATATATTTCTCTACGACAAGAATTTCTTCTTCAGTTGATCCAGAATTCTGTTGATTGATTAAATTTCACCGCATCTTCGTATTTTTTTATGACACAACGAACAATGTTCATGTTTTAGGACTGGTAAAAACTAGATTCATAAACGTTCATAAACGAACTATTCTTTTGAAAAAGTTCACATTACTGAATGAACTAACGGTATAGTTAACTTTAGTGATCTACTCATTAGGTCAATAGTTGAAAATATATTTTGAGTTTGAGTATTTGTGAAAATTCATTGTTTATCAAACCCTAAATCCCAAATCTATTAGCGCAGCGGTGAAATTTTTGGCAGTTAATTCTATCCTTCCTACCTAGGTACCGAAAATTTCGTGGTAGACCAATAATGAAATTGTTGAGAATCAAAAGAACCCCCTTCCTAGACAGCAAAAATTATTTGGTGGGAAAATAAACAGTTAATTTATTATGAACAATTGGAGTTGACGTAGATAAAATACAGTTTCAGATCGCACCCCCTTGTCGGAAATAATTTTTGGAGGATTTTATGTGAATAAAATGACCTTCGTTAAAGAAAATCAATAATTCTAAGGAACGATTGAACGATGCAAAGTGAACAGTTCACTTTACTGAATGACTTGTTTAACTACAGTTCAGTCAACTGAACTAAAATTACCATCACTGGTTAAAACAGACTAGTAACTACATACATATGTTATTTCAGACTTACCCATTTTATTTAAGGCCATGTAGATCTTGGATAATATTATTTTGCTTTGTTCTCTGCACCTACATACTAATTTTTACTCAGATCAATGCTGATTCTTAGGTTTCTGGTGTAACCTTCTTTCATAATTAGTTGTTTTTCGGTTTCTGATGTTTCTTATCATCTTTAGAAATAAGTTTTAATTCTAAAGTTCTTTTAGTTTCTGGTATTATTCTCGTTAACGATTAGTTTTTTGATTTTTCCATGATACACCTCTTCATATTTCGTTTTTTTCGTATCTGATTGTATTCCATGTATAAAAAAATTGAATTATGTAGTCTTATGTAAATAAAACATGTAGTATAGTATTTCATTTCCTAATAGTTTGTGTGGTGATAACCGAATATTTTTTCGGCAGACAGTATTTTTTATTTCTTTCATGATGATTCATCTAATTTGTTTTTAAACAAATTTTTATTAATCAATTAGAAAAGACATACGGAAAAATCAAATTAATTTTTAACTGCTACCGGAATTTGAACCAATAGACCTCCATTTTATCCGGGGATGGCGCGTTATCCAAATTCGCCATGGCACTAAAGGTAGGTAAGATAACGAAATATTTCCGATCTTATATGTAGTCTATTTTTAATTGATTAACATTTTTATTTTTAAAGCAATAAAAGAGTAGCTTGTTGGTCTTGTGGTTAGGACTCTCGCCTCGTGATCCAAAGGTCGCAGGTTCGAATCTCACTCCAGACAAGCAAGTTAGTCCTATTTTCATAGCACAAGCATTTAGCTCAATTTGAAAATAGTAAGAATATTGATGTGACACGAATTCCGTGTTCGCATCTCTATTAAAAAAAAAATCCACTTCTTATAATGCTGAAGTTACAACTTCAGAACAAAGTTCTGTGAATTAGTAAACAAATTTTTATTAATCAATTCCCGGATAGAATGGACGTCCGTTTCCGTAGCATTTAACATATTTTTTCATTAATTTGATTTTTATGTATGTCTTTTCTAATTAATTAATAAAAATTTGTGTAATAATTCACAGAACTCTTTTCTGAAATTGCAACTTCACGATAATAATGTGTTTTGTTTAATAATTTGTTTTTTAATAAATAAATTTGTGTTTCATAAAAATGGTAAAATTAATTATGTTCTCAAATAAATATTCAAATATAGTTTAACTTTAATCACTACGGCCACATTTTTCTTTAGTTATATATAACGTGTAGGGCCAGATGACACACCTTGTCGGCCCCACGTGGCACAACTCAGGTTTATGTGGAAAAGTTCGACATAAAGCGTCCATCCGTAAGGATCCTTCCTCAACCACTCTTTCTGTCGCCTTTAAGGATTCTGACATTTTTATTCTCGCCATAAAAGTCTAGGGCATGTTTTAGGCTTTTCATCGGGACCAACCCTCGAAAAAGCGCTAAAGGTTTTCAAACTGAATTTTCACTATTCTTGAAATAGATACTACAATATGTTGTATATATAATATATTTTAAACCCGAGACGAAAATTTTGTGAAAAGGAGCTACATGAAGTACATAAAATGAACGTAAATAAAATATCCAAGATCAAATAGTATAACTGTTTGTATAATTGTGTTAAAATTATTTATTTTATTTTTTCCAGGCCCTGAACAGTCAAAAAACAAATTAAAAATAGTTCCCAATTTAAAATAAAATAGTAAGGATGGCAAGGTAAGAAAAAAATATTTTTGATTTTTCAATTTCTTGGAGGGTAATTATACTAATAATAATAAGCGATTTATTAATCAATGATTTATTAACTATTCAATATTAAAAGTCACTTAAAACTATTTTTATTTAACGCTATTCTTTAAATTACACTTTTTCGCAGTATATCATTAAAAAATAAATACTTTATGCTAGGTAACACGTATTTAAAATTGACTAGAAAAATTCATCCAGTTTCTTACGTATATATATATATGTAACAAAAGGAACTTCTGGACTCCCTCGCGTTTTCTGTAAATGGTCTCCGTGAGAAGACCAAGGCCGACGTTTCGACACGGTATCACGTGCCATTGTCAAGGCTAAAAAGGCCTCAAAAGTTACGGACTAGCCGTACTTGTTCGCGGGTGACATGAAAGTCTCCCACCAATAAGGCTCAATATATAGATATTATATATATATATAATATATTATATCTCTATATATATGCATATATATAAAAAGAAACACACAACCATCCACCAGTGGTTATGGTTGATAGTCCTTCGTGTCACATCGAAAATGTGCATTCTAGCACATTGTTATGGGAAGGCCGAAAATACTTCAGATTGTTCCAAAATGGGCCCGCCGTCTGTGTCGGTAAGTCTAGAAGGTTCCGGACAAATCCGCTCTAGAAAGTTCTGGAAGGAGAACGATATAGAAAATTCCCAAAAGTTCTATAAGGTTCCAAAGTAAGTGGCGAAGTGTGCTGGTGAGTCAAGAATGTTTCAGAATGTCCAGTAAAGCTCTAGAAAGTTCTAGAAGGGGAGTGTTCTAGAAGATTCCCGAAAATTCTATAAGGCTCCAAACTAAGAGCCGAGAAGGTTCCAGGACGTTTGATAAAGGTCTATAAAATTCTATTGGCGGAGTGTGTCTGTGATTCTATAAGGTTCCAGAATGTTCGATAAAGTTCAACAATGTTCTGGATTGATAACATTCTAGAAGATTCACGAAAGTTCTATAACGTTCAAAACAGTATGGCGTACGGCGGAGTGTGTCTGTGAGTCTAGAAGGTTCCAGAATGTTCGATAAAGCTCTTGAAAGTTCTAGAAGAAGAACGTTCTAGAAGATTATTAAAAGTTCTATAAGGTTCCTAAGTGAGTAGTGTGTCGGTGTGTCCAGAAGGTTCCAGAACATTCATGAAGGTTTTCGAATGCTTTACAAGTTTCTGGAAGCAGAAAATTCTATAAGATACCAAACTGAATGGCGGAGTGTGCCGGTGAGTTTAGATGATTCTAGAATGTCCGATAATGCTTTAGAAAATTCTGGAAGAAAAAGATTTCAGAAGATACACGAAAGTTCTATAACAAACTGAGTGCCAAGGTGTGTCAGAAATTCGAGAAATTCAGAAATTCGAGAAACATCAAGAACAGAAAGTGCATGATGTTTCTCGAATGCTTTAGAAGGTTCTGGAAAAAAAACGTTCGAGAAGTTTCTATAAGGTTCTTAACTCACTGGCGGAGTGTTGGTGTTGGAATTCGATAAAGCTGTAGAAAGTTCTGGAAGGAAAATAGTCTGAGAGGAGTAGGAACATCAGGTAAAATTTCTTCACATACATATTTAAATATAACAAAAAGATAAGTGCAAAAATTTTATTTCATCAATATTTATTGCTATTTTATACCATTTCAATGCGCTTTTGCTAATAAATAAAGTACTAGATTGGGTTTCGCAAGCGGCGCTGAACCTCCGTCCTCTAGTGCTAAAAGCGAGCATCTTAATTACTCAATCACGTAAGCTAGATAAATTACTGTCATTTCTCTCTATGACTATTATAAATTCCAGGGATCAATATCATTGATTTTGATCCCTGGAATTTATAATAGTCTTAGAGAGAGAATCTCAATTCTGAGGATCATAAATCAAATCGGAGATAGTAAATATTAAACAAATGTGTTTCAAACAATTAATTTAATTGTGGGTATCTATTACATACTGACTTATCACTTCACTTGTATGCATTATAAGCTAAAAGTGGGAGGTTTTGATACTCATTTATCGTAATTTTTTTTTTTTTTTTCAAAATATACTAAATGCTTGTGCTACGAAAATAAGACTAAGTTGCTGGTGTCCTTAAATGGGACTCGAATCATCATTACTAGGCAAGCTCATGACCATTACACTAACGAGCTACCAAACAAAATGGTTTTTGTACCAGTAGCAGGCCGGTGTTTTTTTACATCAAACGCTTTTAATATACAGAGATTTATAGTTTATTAAACTCAGTTATTTAATATAGTAAAAAATATTGTCTCGTTTATGGCCGCCTCTAGAGTATAAATTTGAGCTCTTTCAATCGCATTTTCATTACGTTTTGAGAACATATGACATGTGTCCTATTTCGGGTATTGGATAGTTGTTGCCTTTTAAATGTAGAACATTTCCTTTTTGTACATAAATAAAACCAATAAGCAATCAAAACAAAATAAAAACATCAAACAACAACTTTATCTAGATACAAAAAAATCAGGTGAACGAGGCGGTTAACTGACATGACCAAATTTTGACAATATGCGACCAAAAAACTTTATATCATAGCGCGAGTTTTGTGCGATGTGAAAAATTTCTATTAAAACCACATTAGTAGACCTTGGTGGTAAATTTCGTGTAAATAAACGTTTTAAAATATCGCGCGATATAGCGGACTTTAGAGGTACATGATTTAAACCATTACATATTTTTGATGTTCGTTAACTTTGTGGTTGAACATAATTATAAATTTTAATTAAATAACTTTGTATAAACCACTTAAATAAAGACTCTACGTCTACCAGTTTCGATACCACCGTATCTTTATCAGGACTCACGAACAACTGACTATACATTACCTATCCCAGTAAACAAATCAATTCTAAATAGGGGCGAGGCTACTGCTATGGTGGGGGTAGTTGAGGGATGGATGCCAAAATGAGAAATATATATAGTAGCGGGCTATTCATGAAATTTTTCTGATTATTATTAATAATGTTGGCTTTAGTGTTGAGGCTCTTTTTTATTTCTAGTATCTCTAAGTTATCTTATCTAAGGCCTCTATTATTTATATGTAGAATTTCGATGCCTTTTTCCTTTTTAAAGGTGTGGCCTGTTTCTAAAAGATGGTTCAGAATTGATTTGTTTACTAGGATAGGTAATGGATAGTCAGTTGTACGTCAGTCCTGATGAAGCTACGGTGGTATTGAAACCGGTAGATGTAGAATCATTATTTAAGTGGTTTAAACAAATTTATTTAATTAAAATTTATAAGTCATTACAGTTCATTTTCATTGAGTAATTATAATGAATTATCTATTATAATAAAATGTTTTTGTTTTGATCCAAAAACAAAAAACACCCGAAAAGCAACAAAAAATCGTAATGCATTAAAAAAATATATACGTTTACATTGATATATTATTAAGGATATCTCATATTCAATAATAAAAAATACCACACAGCCTAACTTAATCAAATAAATTGAGGTGTTGTGAATTCACATTACTCATTACTGAGTTAAAAAGTCCACGAATATTTGGTCCAACGATTCTACGTAACATTAGATCCAACGACATAATGGCAACAAATAAAATTTTTGAAAGAGCTGAATCATTGAATATACTCATTCACACATTCCTTAAAAAATTTAGACGATCAAATCAATGGAAGAATTTTTGAATGTAACCTTCAAATTAAACAAAATTAACAAAAACGCAGTACCTTTATGACTTCAGACAGTTATGTAAGATCCTGGATCTTTTGTTTCCTGGCGCAGTTACAAATGCTGCACTTTTGCTTAAAAGAGGCAGAATTCGCGGCAATTCATTCGTTCATTTATTTGATCGGCTTCTTTTTTAAAGAAAATTCTAAATAATAATATAAATAA